>AWOL01S0013535.1:21300-69160 GCA_000715115.1 Nicotiana otophora | reverse complement strand
GGAGCCACGTGCACCTTCTCCCGAATATCATCATTCCTAATCTTATCTATCCTAGTATGCCCGCACATCCACCGCAACATCCTCATTTCTACTACTTTTATATTCTGGATATGTGAGCTCTTAACGGGCCAACACTCAGCCCCATACATCATGGCCGGTCTAACCACTGCTTTATAAAACTTACCTTTGAGTATCGGTGACACTATCTTGTCACACAGAACTCCAGATGCTAACCTCCACTTCATCCATCATACCCTAATACGATATGTTACATCATCGTCGATCTATCCTCCCCCTGGATAATCGAACCAAGGTAATTGAAGCTGCCTCTACTCGAGATGACCTGCGAATCAAGCGTCACATCCATGCCCACTTCCCCTGGCTCAGCGCTTAACTTACACTCCAAGTATTCCGTCTTCGTCCTGCTCAGCTTGAAACCCTTAGACTCAAGAGCCTGTCTCCAAACCTCCAGCCTCTCGTTAACACCGGCTCGTGACTCATCAATCAGAACTATGTCATCGGCGAATAGCATGCATCATGGCACATCCCCTTGAATATGGTGTGTTAATGAGTCCATCACCAGGGCAAATAAGAACGGACTGATATGTCCAAACGCCAACAAAAAACTGATTTTCAAAATTTTTACTCAGATCACTCATAAACCTTCAAAAACAACCCAAAATTATATTCATGTCCAAA
Organism: Nicotiana otophora; assembly: GCA_000715115.1. Lineage (NCBI taxonomy): Eukaryota > Viridiplantae > Streptophyta > Magnoliopsida > Solanales > Solanaceae > Nicotiana > Nicotiana otophora. Next base: position 68,461 of record AWOL01S0013535.1, on the reverse strand, counting down.
CACAACTTTAATTTTCAAATAACATTTTTACTTTTTGTTTTTGAATTTTATAATTCTTATGTTGAAACGCCAACTAAATAGGAAATTAAAAAAAGAACTCTCTCTCCTCCCTCTCTCTTCCCAATAGAATTGTTAAAGTCCTAAGCTTCTTTACACTCTCAAAAGCAGTTGCCACCTCTTTTCTTTCTTCTCTCTCCACACATTTTTTCATTAGAGGTCCCCTCTCTTTATCTCTGTCAACAGTAGTGCTTCTACTTCCCCATTGCTAAAGCAAAAAAACAACCCTAAAGTTCTGATCTTTTTGACACTTTAGGTACTATTCTTTAGTCTGCTTTTCTTTTTTCCCTGCACTTTTCAAATGCTCCTAGATGAACTTTGTTTTTTAGCATCTGGGTCTTTCTGGGTAAGTTTTTTTGATCCTTTTTGTAGGGTTTTCTTGAAAATTTTTTAGGTCTTGGCAAAAGATCTGTGTGCTTTTTCATTGACCCTTTTATACTGCTTTTCTTGTTTATCTATGTGGGGTTGTTCTTACATTATGCTATGTTGCTGAAAGTCTGCTTTGTTTGATTTGGTATTATTAATAAAGATTTGGCCTTTTGAGGTAATCACTGGGATTTTAGCTGTCTTAGGCATTTTCTTGCTCTACTTATGATTTGGGTAGTGACAATGACAATGACATGAGTTGAGCTTAAATGGAAGTGAGGATTCATATAGTCTACCCCAACTTGTTTGGAACTGAGGAGGAGTAGTAGTTGTTGTTGTTACTTATGATTTGTGTAATGACGATGATATGAATTGAGCTTAAATGGAGAAGTGAGTATTCATATAGCCGACCCCAACTTGTTTGGGACTGAGGCGTAGTAGTAGTTGTTGTTACTTATGATTTGGATCTTTGAATAAATTGCTTGTTGAATGTGGATTAGGAAATTGTGGACTTTGAGGTAATCATAGAAATCCCAGTTTGATTGCCCTGTTACTTAGTGTAGATATTTTTTTCTCAAAAGTATCGTTGTCGTTTATTAGTTTCTTTTATATGTTTTCCACTTTATAAGAGTTTTGAAGTTATCTTAATTTATTGTCCTTTACTTGATCCTATCGATAACCTGGCATTCAAGTTCACTTCATGTCTCTTGATTGTGTTTATGTAGTTTCATACTTTCAATCTTTGAACTTTCATGCTGTTGTTGGAAGCTGAGTAATGGGTTTGGTCGGCCTGGCTGCATTGAGGAATCATTGTTCATTTTAATGGCGTCAACACATTCTGTCAAGAGTTCACTGGAAAAGCTGAAGAAATCAACTGGAAGTCATGCAGTAGAACGTAATTCTCGGACGTCAGCACCTTCTCAAGTTTCAAAGAGTGGCAAGTCCGAGAGCACAACATCCAAAGAGCTACGAAGCGATGATCGAAAAGTTGCATCCAAACAGCTTACGGCAGAAGCAGGATCTGCTGACTTATTGGTTGATAAGCTTAATTCGAGCTTATATTTGGGAAATCTGAAACATGCTCCAATTGGTGCAGTTTCCATGCCTTGTGACACCAAGGGCTCAGAAAATGAAACCGTCAATGATTGCTCAGCGTCAGCCAAAGTCAGTGATGGGGCTAGTAGCCTTGGAAAAACAAGTGGAAGTGCCAAAGTTAGTGACCGGGCTGATTTTGTTGAGAGTGGAAAGAGCAGCATCTGTAGGGGAAGCACAAGCACCGACGTAAGTGATGAAAGTTGTTGCAGCAGCTTGAGCAGCAGTATTAGTAAACCTCACAAAGCTAATGACTCGAGATGGGAAGCCATTCAATCTATCCGAGCTAAAAATGGAGGGTTGGACTTGAGACATTTCCGGTTGCTAAAGAAGTTGGGAAGTGGTGATATTGGAAGTGTTTATCTGTCGGAGTTGTGTGGAACAAAGTGTTATTTTGCCATGAAAGTTATGGATAAAGCATCATTAGCTGGCCGTAAGAAATTGCTGCGTGCTCAAACGGAGAGAGAGATTTTGCAGTCCTTGGACCATCCATTTCTGCCTACGTTGTATACCCATTTTGAGACAGAAAAATTTTCTTGTCTAGTAATGGAGTTTTGCCCGGGAGGTGACTTGCATACACTTCGGCAAAGGCAACCGGGAAAGCATTTTTCTGAACAAGCTGTGAAGTATGATTACTTGACCCGAAACTTCTTAATTAATTAATTAATTAATTTTCTTGATAATTACTTGATCTAAAACCTCACAAACTTCGGCAAGATTTTCTTGTTTCTATTATTATAGAGATAATTTCTACAACTTGATAGAAATAGCTTCCAATGCAGTATTATAGTTATAACAGGATGTAAAAGCTTTGAGTACTGTTAAACTTTCTTTGTTAGATTCTTAATGCCGTTGCTCAAGAAATTGAAACTTCTGCCTGCTGCTCAAATATCACAAGGTCCTAAAAGTTCTTGGATTATGTAAAGCTTTGAATTATGTACACTGTCAGTTGAAGCAATGACTACGTATTCTTGTCCAGTACTTTGTGTAGTCCTGGACATTCTGTCTTCACATTTGACGCTTCAGTTGAAGCAATGATGTAGTCCCTTCCATTCTGTTTATTTTCTTTGATCAACATCCGGTAAGTGTTAATGCTAATAAAAAAAGAGGGTTCAATGCTAACCAAAGGTAGATGCAATCTTGAGGGAACCAGTTCAACTCGGATTCATTGACTGTGATATTACTCCCTCTGTCCCAATTTATGTGACACTTTTAGCTTTTCGAGATTCAAACTTCTTAAGTTTGGCTGTGTATTTGGAGATAGAATCCTAAAGTTTTTCGAAATAAAATTTACATATTTGGGAACTACGTAATAAGTACTATAAATCACAATAATTAATAATTCAAAATATTTAAAACAACAACATACCCAGTAATATCCCACACCGTGGGGTCTGGGGAGGGTAGCGCGTACGCAGACCTTACCCTGGTCTGGGGAGGGTAGTGCGTACGCAGACCTTACCCCTACCTTGCGAGGATAGAGAGGTTGTTTCCAATAGACCCTCGGCTCAGGAAAGCAATTCAAAATATTTAAAAGACATGAAAAAATTACGGTCAAAAAATAATTCGTTCTGACTCTACCAGTAGAGAGCAGGTACTTAACTCCTTTCTTGAGGCACTTAAACTTGTACACGATGTCTCTAACTTTGCCTTTGATTGATTTACAAAGCTCATTAAAGAAAAAGAGTTGTTTTAGACTCTGTTGGTATTATTTATGAAGTATTAAATTTATCTCAAAATTGCAGGTTTTATGTCGCAGAGATCCTCCTTTCTCTGGAATACCTCCATATGCTCGGCATTGTCTACCGCGACCTCAAGCCAGAAAATGTGCTTGTTAGAGAAGATGGACACATAATGCTATCTGATTTTGATCTCTCCCTTCGCTGTGCTGTGAGTCCAACACTTGTCAAGTTGTCGTCTCTTGATGCAGAGCCACTCCGGAAAAATTCCGGTTACTGTGTTCAACCGTCTTGCATTGAGCCCTCCTGTATCCAACCATCATGTGCTGTCCCTACAACATGTTTTGGTCCTCGCTTCTTTTCTAGTAAGTCGAAGAAAGAAAAGAAATCTAAAAATGATACCGGGAACCAAGTTAGTCCATTGCCAGAACTTATGGCCGAGCCTACTGGAGCACGGTCAATGTCTTTCGTTGGGACCCACGAGTATTTGGCACCTGAAATAATCAAAGGCGAAGGGCATGGAAGCGCAGTGGATTGGTGGACTTTCGGTATCTTTCTCTACGAGTTATTGTTTGGTAAGACGCCGTTCAAAGGATCAGGAAATCGAGCTACACTTTTCAATGTTGTAGGTCAGCCCCTCCGGTTTCCTGAATCTCCAGTGGTAAGTTTTTCAGCTAGAGATCTTATACGAGGCTTGCTCGTGAAAGAGCCACAGCATCGATTGGCATACAAACGAGGAGCTACAGAAATTAAGCAGCATCCCTTCTTTGAAGGTGTAAACTGGGCTTTGATTCGTTGTGCAAGTCCTCCCGAGATCCCAAGGCCTGTTGAATTCGAGCGAATCTCAGCTCCGCCAACATCGACGAGTGAGAAACCTGTGGCTGTACCTGTCCGAAACCAGCAAAATTCTGATAATTATCTCGAATTTGATTTCTTTTAATAATTTGTTTCTTTGAAAAGCCAATTGTCTTCTTTTTGTTAGTGAAACATACAGAGTTCTACAACATTTGGAAGATGTCGAATCAACAACAGCAACGACAAGCCCGCTATAATCCCACAAGTGGGGTCGGGGGAGAGTAAAGTGTACGCAGACGTTACCCCTACCTGGTGAAGGTAAAGATGTCGGATCAAATCAGGGTTTTTTTCTTTTTGGTAGTTTGAGGATTATATATAGTTTGTTGTTCTTATTAAACAATTACCATTTGTTGTATGGCAAATTGTTGCAAGTGTTGAATGTTACCTACTGATAATGTGAATTTGACAGTTAATAAGCAGTTCTTATGTATATGCTTGTGCAAATCTTACTTAAAGAAGATCATTTCTCATGTTTGACTTCCCAATTCTTTTTTAAATGTATTTCATAAATTATCAAAAGTTTTCCAAGTTCATATTTTGGGTTGCCGGACGAATATATAGTGTTAGTTGAAGCAAGTTATATGAAGTTAGAAGTCAAACTTCGTTGTTTTGGTAACCGAACATTAGAAAAATGACTTTCTCATGAAAATGTTTTCTTGAAAAATGACTTTCATCGTACCAAACACACTCATAGGAAAACGTGAAATGTTTTTCATAAAATGCTTCTAAAAGTAATTCCGACCCTGATCTTGTTTATTACATGTTTTGCCATTTGTTTTCGATGTCTTTTACCTTGTTGTTGATATTAATTAGTTATTGCTTCCTTTCGCTGTTCTTTAGTCGAGGGTTTATCGGAAACAACCCTTACACCTTCATAATGTACAAGTAAGGTTTTGTAACGACCCGGTCGGTCGTTTTGAGTATTATAACCCCGTTCCCCCATTTACTGCTCAATTTATGCCTTAGAGTTGATTTATGACTTATCGGGTTAGTTGGTTCGAGTCCGGAAGGATTTCGGAGTGAAATGAGACACTTGGTCTCATAATTGAAAACTTAAGTTAAAATAGTGACCGGATGTCGACTTATGTGTAAACGACCCCGGAATGGAGTTTGGATGATTCCAATAGCTCCGTATGGTGATTTTGGACTTAGGAGCGTGTTCAAAAAATTATTTGGAGGTCCGTAGTAGAATTAGGCTTGAAATGACGAAAGTTGAATTTTTGGAAAGTTTCATCGGGGGTTGACTTTTTGATATTGGGTCAGAATCCGATTCCGGAAATTGGAATAGGTCCATTATGTCATTTATGACTTGTGTGCAAAATTTGAGGTTAATCGGACTTGATTCGATATGTTTCAGCATCGACTGCAGAAGTTGGAAATTTCATAATAGACTAAAGTCAAGTGAGTTCGCATAAGACCTAATTTCAAATGAGCATAACTCTCAGTATACGAAGTGTTATATTGTGCATTACCTATCAAATGAAAGATCTTTGAGTCTAGTTTCTAACGCTTCAAATTGTTTGTCATTTGGACATTCCTACAAGATGTTATGACTAAATTACCAAAGACTAGAAAAATATAATTTTGCGACCAATTATGCGATCGCAAAACAGTTATGCGATCGCAAAACTGCCTCTGCGACCGCAAACTGGTCGCAGAATGGACCAGAAGAGCCCAGTTTTGGGCACCGATTTTGCGATCAATTTTGCGGCCCGCATACCCATTATGCGGTCCATTATGCGACCGCATACCTGCTTTCCGAGGGTTAATTTTTTTATTTTTATAAACCAACCCCATTTTGATAAATAGGCTTTGGGGCTTATTTTGGGGCAATTATCTGATGATTTTAGAGAGAAGTGAGAGTGTTCTAGAGAGAGGAAGTAGATGAAGTGTCTTGTTCATCAAATTCTTGTCCAAGCCTTGAAATCCAACGAGAAATCCCTCAAGTTCTTCATCAAAGAGGTAAGGTTCTAACCCCTAATCTTCAATTTCGAGTTTGGGTAATGATGGGTGATTAGGAGTATGATTCGTGGGTGTAAGAGTATTATCTATACGTATCAATAAGGTTTATGGAAAGAGTCTTGAGTTCAAATGGGTAAAGATTAGGTTGAAAATGGTAGAAATATTCATAGACTTCAATTGAAGATTTGAGGGTCGAGTTGATGTCGGAATTTGGTAAAATTTGTATGGTTGGACTCATGGTTGGATGGGCGTTAATATTTTGTAACTTTAGTCGGGTTCCGAGACGTAAGCCCCACGGACGATTTTTTAGTGTAAATTCAGATTTTTGTAAACAATTAGTATTTTGATATGGAATAAATTTCTATAATTTGGGTTGACTGAATCAAATTAATTGTGACTAGATTCGGACCGTTCAGAAGTTGTTACGCGCATAATAGAATTTCTGGAAGCATTATTTTGCTTGCTCGACATTAGATTCAGCTTGTTCGAGGTAAGTAACTCTTCTAATCTTGGAGTTGGGGGTATGAACCCTGAATATACGTATTATGTGAATTATTTGGAGGTGACGCACATGCTAGGTGACGGGCGTGTGGGCGTGCACCGTAGGAATTGTGACTTGGTCAAATTCCATGGGATTGTATAGTTGAATAATCTGTTGATATCCGTACATTCTCTACGTGTTAGAGAAAATTGAGCTGAGACTCGTATTAAAAATCATGCTTAGACATATGGTTTTATTGTTGGTACCCATTGGGGTCATTTTTGTGGTTGAATAATATGTTCAAATTGTAATTTTTCACTCAGTCATGTTTATTCATTTCATATCATACATCAGTCTCTCTTATTTATTGTTGATGCATCATATCATTGTTGTTGGACTGCTTATCATTATTTCTGAGTGCCCGAGAGACTGGAGAGGTTGATGACTGAGTGAGGCCGATGGCCTAATTGTGAGGATATTTATGGATCGGACTGCACGCCGCATCGTGTTTATTGATTTATGCCATGATTGGCTTGATATAGCGCTTGGGCTGTAAGAGCCTCTCCGGAGTCTGTACACACCCCAGTGAGTGCAGGTACCTACTGAGTGCGAGTGCCGAGTGCGAGTGCCGCGTGATTTGGGAGGATTGAGTAACTGTGAGGCATGGGTGACTGTGAAAACTGAGTGAAATGATACTCTGAGAGTATGCATATTATTTTATCACTGAGTTGCATCGCATTGACATGCACACATGACATACAAGCATAAAGATGGATTTTTTCTCATGCTGTACAGTATCACATCATTCATGATTTCTCACACATGTTGACAGATGAGCATACTGATGCAATTGTTTTATACGGGTTATTTGGAAAGAAAATGAAATATTCCATTTATTATTGAAAAGATTTTGAAAAAATCATAGTTTTCAGACTTATTCATATTTTTGGTAATTTTAGTGAAAAGAATTGAGTTTTACTATTATATTTGAAAAGAAAAATATTTATTTTTCCGGAACTGTGAACGAACTGAGCACTTTATTACTGAGTTATTCATTGTGCTGCCTCAATTCTGTTGTTATGAGAATTGTTTTCTGGATATTGTTGTGGACTATTATTTTGGACCCGACCTTGGTAAAAACTCGTCACTGCTTTCAACCTAAGGTTAGGTTTGTTACTTACTCAGTACATGGGGTTGGTTGTACTGATACTACACTTCTGCACTTTGTGTGCAGATGTTAGCTGCTGATGTTGCTGTGTTCGATGGGAGCTGGATTTGAAGATGTATTTGCGTTCCGGTTGTAGCTGCCTCTTGTTCATGGTAGCCTTAGATTCATAAAACTCTGTTTATGTACTTCTCAAACAGATGATGTATTTATTTCAATCCAGCTTTGTAAACTCTATTCTTAGAAGCTCATGATTTGTACTTCCAATTCTTGGGGAAAAGTATTGGTTTTAGATATTTTCTTTTAATTAATTGCCTCGTTAATTTCATTGGAATCAGATAGTTGGTAATTGTCTTATCTAACGGGTTGGGTTAGGTGCCATCACGACTAGTTGGATTTTGTGTCATGATAAGGTGGTATCAGAGCACTAGGTTCATAGGTTCTACAAATTATGAGCAAGTGTCTAGTAGAGTCTTGCGGATCGGTATGATGACATCCATACCTATCTTCGAGAGGCTATAGGGCATTTAGGATAATTTTCCATCTTTCTTTCTTTATCGTGCAGAATTGATTCAGCTTGAAATATAACTCTTCGAATTTCTCTCACGCATTCGTATGCGCACATGAACGCTCGGTATCAGCTGTGTATCGCCGGCTTGTGATTTCAGGGATGATGTGTGAGATGTGTATTTTGTGTTTTGGTGATAAGCCAGTCTGGAGGACTTGAGGCCATGGTTAGACCGCAACTTAAGCTCAGTTGTTTCAGTTGTAACTTATACAACTGGACTCATATGTCCGGTAATGACCCTACGAGTGGAATTTGTGGCTCGATGAGCGGTGAAATGGATGTGTGATGGGTATGATATGACCGCGGGATGTGTTAAGACGATTTGAATATGACGAGAAGTGTTTCCTTGAAATGTAAAGAAAATTCCATTGGGAGCGCTTGATTTTCGATTTGATGTGACGTACAGTCTCGAGTATGAATATTTTGAAGGATCTTTCACGTTGTTAAAATTTGGGACAAATTAAATTCTCAGGTATGGTAAATGAGTTTGGACTCAGAAAGATTAAGTGATTTCATAGTAATTGTAATTGCGAAAGGGTATAACAAGATACCAATTTGAGGATAAGGAGGTGGGTTATCCCCTACGAAGAAATCTACGTAGGTGTGTTCCTTATAACGTGAGTGAAGAGTTTCTTTGCTACCAGCGAGGTGTATGTGTTGAGATATGAATTTGAATCTGGTTGAGAAAGTTGACTTGAGTGTTGAGAGAATGAATACGAACTTAACAGACGATTGATGTATTTTATGGTTGGTGTTGCATGAGTTTGAAAAGAATTTTTATTGGACCGACTGCGGTATTATGACAGTAAATAAGTATGGGTATTGTGAGTTATGGAGTGTTTTAATCTATGGCTTTGAGCCAAGTGGGGGAGTTTGCTATGGACAAATCAATTCATGGGTATATGTCAATTTTGTTTTTGGTCTGAGTTTTACTTGGGAATCAATGATGACTTGCAGAGGTCGAGTTCGAGAATGACTCTAGTAAGAAAATTTCTGGATACGGGTTATATTGCGCTTTATGAGTATATTAAAAATAATAATTCTTTGAGTGTTATTGTGCTTTTGGGGCAGGTGTCTCTTGGCCTATGTGGGCGGTGTGATTTGGATTTGAACAAAGGAGGAGACTCTCGAGAAAGTCTAATAGGTTCGAGGAGCATATATAACAATTGAGAATATTTTCGGACATGGGTATGAATAAAATTTGAGATTTGCATTTAATGGCGATTGGACTTGCGGAAATTCTGTATGACTAGGGACTCTATGTTTCAGTATAAGAAAGGTAAGAAGAATAATTTTAAATTTACATAAGGTATTTTCAGAGTGAGTGTTACAGTTGTGGTATTTATGGAGGTGCTTAAGAAGAACACAGTTGCTTAAAGGCTGTAGGGCATTGTGGTTCTATGCTAAGGTTTGTGGGGTGAGTGTGGCTAAAGATCATGGCATTTTATCAAGGAGAAGTATCAACCGGAAGGCAAATTCGGAAGGGACTCGGAGAAATAGGACAACTGGGTAGTAGGCTGGACCAGTATGGTAATGGTAGGATCGGTCCTTTAGGTAATTACGATGTGGTAAGACTTTACAGATGTTTTGGTTGCAATATTCTTGGGTTTTGGTGACCTACGTGGTTTGGTCAAGTTAGAGTAATTTAGTTCTAATAGCTTGGTTATGTGCAAATGGATTTCAAAGTGTTCATGATGGTTTCTACCATGGTTTGAATCAGATACTTTTCTACTGGTGTGGAGAACGTGTTGTGTATTATGATTTCCTCCCGGAAAGAAGCAAGAGAACGGTTTCTAACTAATAGGGTATGTAAATTGTTGGTGACTCAAAGTTGATAATAAGATTCTTGTGCTTTTCGCATAATGGCATAATAGATGTGGTGTATTGTGCGGGATTAGGATTTACATGTACAAGGTGATAGTTTAGTCTTGAAGAGAAGATAACGAATGCTGGACAGCATAGTCAGTTTCAGATATTTCGATGAGTGTTATGACTGCTTGGTAATTCCTGAGAAGGGTGCGCATTTCAGAAGGCTCGTTGTGTTTTGACTTACGGATGTTCATCAGTATTGCAGTACTCACTTGGTTGATAGACTGTTGATATTCGAATTATTGCTATGTGGCACGGAAGAATTATAAAAGTATTCCTCATGGGATTATCGTGAATGGAAGATGTGTTAGTCATTTTAGTGCTGGAGTTGGGATCAATTACAGTGATTCACGTGTTCAATAAATTTGGAGACTAAGAGTTCTCAGAAGTATATTGTTTCGGGTTGTGGCCTATTTGAGGCGAGTATTTTATTTTAACTCAGTGGATGCACTAGTTGCGTTAATTATTTGTGATAGCTATGCGCTATAAGTGTGCATATATGTGAGGTTTGAGCCAATGTGCGGGCATTGGGGCAGGTATTTATACTCGAAAGAATGCTTAGGCTATGATTTGCCTAGAGTTGACTATTAAGCATAAAGTTATAATGTTTCTCGTATTCTTACCTTTGTTGAGAACTATCAGGGCTACACTTGTGGTTACAAAGAGGCTAATTCTCTGAATAAACGGGGTAGTTACTATTTCTGTGTTAAATTGCCGATTTGAAGTGTGATAACAGACTTTGCACATGCTTACACTATGCCATTTTTACCAGTCTAGGAGCATGAGAATCTTATTTCATTATTATATACATGTGTACTTGTTTAATTGCTCCTGTATGATATGCCGGGACTAGAGGCCTGTGACCATGCCTGGCGATTCATATTATTGGCACGTGAGTCATCTGTGCCGTGTGTGGGAATTTTATTTCTATGATAATTTATCTGATTCATTAATTTCTTTCCTCTACAATTGTGCACATGCGCCTACGGTTATTCTCGTCACGAAATTTGAGGAGTTGGTTGTAACATTATGGTTGTGGTGGTGCTTGTTGAACTTGCAATATAGTTCTCTTCTTTGAGACATCTCCCATATTTGGGTACACGGATTGCGCAGTGGTGGCTGAAGCTATATTGATGTGGAGTGTTTGTAGGATAGTTGTGTTTAATAATATAAGGCCATTGGACCTAGAATGATACTATGAGGTTTGAAACGCTATATTTAGGAAGATAATATTGAAATTCGGCTTAGAAAGTGATTATGGTTCTGGTTGGGGCGAGAGAGCTCCATTAATTGTTGATCTGCTAAGGGGTCTTGAGCTTTATGCGTGTTTCTTTCATTATCAGCAATGTGCAAAAGTTTTAGAATGAGGGTTTGTTTGATATGGGGTTCAATACTATTACCGGGTTACTTTGGAGTGGTTAATGTGATAGAAAGTGGTGCTGCGAGCATGCGAGCGCGCGCGTTATGTAGCATGTTAAGTGATTATATCTGGGGTTATGGTTATAGCTCAATACAGCTTGTTCAGACATATACAACGTGTTGATGTGAGATTCAGGTCTTGAAAAGAAATTCTGAATGTTGGAAATTGAATTCCAAGGTTTATGGGCTAAGGTTGAAGTAATAATTTTTAATTATGTTGTGTTGTCAGACCTATACAATTTACACGGAATAGGGTGGTGTGGGATCACCCCGGGTACATGCGTGGTAAGATGGAACAGTGATGTAGTGGCTTGGAAACAACTCATGGCATGTTCGAGGACGGACGTATCTTTAAGTGGGGGAGAATGTAACAACCCGGCCGGTCGTTTTGAGTATTATAACCCTGTTCCCCATTTACTGCTCAATTTATGCCTTAGAGATGATTTATGACTTATCGGGTTAGTTGGTTCGAGTCCGGAAGGATTTCGGAGTGAAATGAGACACTTAGTCTCAAAATTAAAAATTTAAGTTAAAATAGTGACCAGATGTCGACTTATGTGTAAACGACCCCGGAATAGAGTTTTGATGATTTCAATAGCTCCGTATGGTAATTTTGGACTTAGGAGCGTGTTTGGAAAATTATTTGGAGGTCCGTAGTAGAATTAGGCTTGAAATGACGAAAGTTGAATTTTTGGAAAGTTATGACGAGGGGTTGACTTTTTTATATTGGGGTCGGAATCCGATTTCGGAAATTAGAATAGGTCCGTTATGTCATTTATGACTTGTGTGCAAAATTAAGGTCAATCAGACTTGATTCAATAGGTTTCACCATCGAATGTAGAAGTTGAAAATTTCATAATAGACTAAAGTCAAGTGAGTTGGCACAAAACCTAATTTCAAATGAGCATAACTCTCAGTACACGAAGTGTTATATGGTGTATTACCTATCAAATGCAATCTCTTTGAGTCTAGTTCCTAACGCTTCAAACCGTTTGTCATTTGGACATTCCTACAAGAAGTTATGACCAAATTACCAAAGGCTGGAAAAATATAATTCTGCGACCAATTATGCGATCGCAAAACTGCTTCTGCGATCGCAAACTGGTCGTAGAATGGATCAGAAGAGCCCAGTTCTGGGCACCGATTTTGCGATCAATTTTGCGGCTGGCATAACCATTCTGCGGTCCATTATGCGACCGCAGACCTGCTTTCGGAGGGTTAATTTTTCTTTTTTTATAGCCCGACCCTATTTTGATAAATAGGCTTTGGGGCTTATTTTGGAAATATTATCTGATAATTTTACAGAGAAGTGAGAGTGTTCTAGAGAGAGGAAGTATATGAAGTATCTTGTTCATCAAATTCTTGTCCAAGCCTTGAAATCCAATGAGAAATCTCTCAAGTTCTTCATCAAAGAGGTAAGGTTCTAACCCCTAATCTTCAATTTTGAGTTTGGGTAATGATGAGTGATTAGGAGTATGATTCTTGGGTGTAAGAGTATTATTTATACGTATCACTAAGGTTTATGGAAAGAGTCTTGAGTTCAAATGGGCAAAGATTGGGTTGAAAATGGTAGAAATCTTCATAGATTTCAATTGAAGATTTGAGGGTCGAATTGATGTCGGAATTTGGTGAAATTTGTATGGTTGGACTCATGGTTGGATGTGGTTAATATTTTGTAACTTTCGTCGGGTTCCGAGACGTGGGCTCCACGGGCAATGTTTTGAGTGTAAATTCGAATTTTTGTAGAAATATTAGTATTTTGATATGGAATAAATTCCTATAATTTGGGTTGACTGAATCAAATTAATTGTGACTAGATTCGAGCCGTTCAGAAGTTGTTACACACATAATGAAATTTCTGGAAGCATTGTTTAGCTTGCTCGACATTGGATTCAACTTGTTCGAGGTAAGTAACTCTTGGAGCTGGGGGTATGAACCCTGAATATACGTATTTTGTGAATTGTTTGAAGATGACGCACATGCTAGGTGACGGGCGTGTGAGCGTGCACCGTAGGAATTGTTACTTGGTCAAATTCTATGGGACTGTATAGTTGAATAATCTGTTGATATCCGTACATTCTCTACGTGTTAGAGAAAATTGAGCTGAGACTCGTATTAAAAATCATGCTTAGACATATGTTGTTATTGTTGGTACCCATTGGGGTCATTTATGTGGTTGAATAATATGTTCAAATTGTAATTTTCACTCAGTCATGTTTATTCATTTAATATCATACATCAGTCTCTCTTATTTATTGACAAAATGAGTTGCTCTGATGGTAAGCACCCTCCACTTCCAACCAAGAGGTTGTGAGTTCGAGTCACCCCAAGAGCAAGGTGGGGAGTTCTTGGAGGGAAGGATGCCGAGGGTCATTTTGGAAACAGCCTCTCTACCCCAGGGTAGGGGTAAGGTCTGCGTACACACTACCCTCCCCAGACCCCACTAGTGGGATTATACTGGGTTGTTGTTGTTGTTGTAGTCTCTCTTATTTATTGTTGATGCATCATATCATTGTTGTTAGACTGCTTATCATGATTTATGAGAGCCCGAGAGATTGAAGAGGTTGATGACTGAGTGAGGCCGAGGGCCTAATTGTAATGATATTTATGAATCGGGCTGCACGCCGCATCATGTTTATTGATTTATGCCATGATTGGCTTGGTATAACGCTTGGGCTGAAGGAGCCCCACCGGAGTCTGCACACCCCCCAGTGAGCGCATGTACCTACTGAGTGCAAGTGTGAGTGCCGAGTGATTTGGGAGGATTGAGTAACTGTGATGCATGAGTGACTGTGAGGCATGAGTGACTGAGAGGACTGAGTAAAATGATACCTTGAGAGTATGCATATGATTTTATCACTCAGTTGCATCGCATTGACATGCACACATGACATACATGCATAGATATGGATTTTTTCTCATGTTGTACAGTATAACATCATTCATGATTTCTCACACATGTGAACAGATGGGCATAGTGATGCAATTATTTTATACAGGTTATTTGGAAAGAAAATAAAATATCCCATTTATTATTAAAAGGATTTTGGGGAAATCACAGTTTTCAGATTTACTCATATTTTTGGTAATTTTAGTGAAAAGAATTGAGTTTTACTATTATATTTGAAAAGAAAAATATTTATTTTTTCGGAACTGTGAACGAACTGAGCACTTTATTACTGAGTTATTCATTGTGCTGCCTCAATTCTGTTGTTATGAGAATTGTTTTCTGGATATTATTGTGGACTATTATTTTGGACCCGACCTTGGTAAAAACTCGTCACTGCTTTCAACCTAAGGTTAGGTTTGTTACTTACTCAGTACATGGGGTTGGTTGTACTGATACTACACTTCTGCACCTTGTGTGCAGATGTTAGCTGCTGATGTTGCTGTGTTCGATGGGAGCTGGATTTGAAGATGTATTTGCGTTCCGGTTGTTGCTGCCTCTTGTTCATGGTAGCCTTAGATTCATAAAACTCTGTTTATGTACTTCTCAAACAAATGATGTATTTATTTCATACCAGCTTTGTAAACTCTATTCTTAGAAGCTCATGATTTGTACTTCCAATTCTTGGGGAAAAGTATTGGTTTTAGATATTTTCTTTTAATTAATTGCCTCGTTAATTTCATTGGAATCAGATAGTTGGTAATTGTCTTATCTAACGGGTTGGGTTAGGTGTCATCACGACTAGTTGGATTTTGGGTCGTGACAGGTTTGCGAACACATTACTTTTCCCAAACCTTACTTGTAAAATTTCACTGAATTTATTGTTGTTGTTGTTTGCTTCTAAAAGTAGTTCCGAGTGATGATACTTCAATTCTTGTTGTTGGTTTCAAAGTGTTCCCGTATGTTTATAGCCAAATTGATTTACAAGAGATTCTTAACTCAGGCCGTACAAGAAGCTTCAATTGATAATTCTAAATTCTACTGGTTGTGTTAAAATTACAGGAGATAAAAATTACTCATAATGACATTGGAGTATACTAATAGTACTCAATTTTAAGGCAAAGAACTAGATGTAGTTACAGATTTAGGGGTCAATTGGTACACAGGATAAAAATAATAATCTCGGGATAAAGTTTAATATTAACTTTATCGTGTTTGGTTTGGAATATTAGCTAAACCCGAGATAACTTTTATACTAAAATGGCTGGATTAGTTATCCCATATAGAAGGTGAGATAACCAAAAAAATAAAATATCCCACCATGTATGAAAAGCAAAATACTATTGTTAGAGGCGAAAACTTGTCCCAATTCTTTTATTTACATTATACTTGAGATAGTTTAGTCATTTCCTACATCAAAATGTATGAAATTGTAAGTAAACGTGTTAAAAGGGGATTGGTAGACCTAAAGTCCAAAACTCGCATGGCTTTAAGTTTACCCAAAAGGCCTACAAATATTTGAAAGCAATGTAGGGTCCAAAGAAAGAAGAGATTTATTTAAGTGATATTAAAAGACTTGGTGCTCAATTTTAAAAAAAGGATGTTATACTCAGAAGTTAGTATTTATTTATTTAATAAAGGAGAAAAAGTGAAAATACTTGTTAGATTGTGCGGTGAACGTGGATCGAACACGTGACCTTCAGATCTTCAGTCTGACGCTCTCCCAACTGAGCTATCCCCGCTATATCTTCCAATACTCTTTCTAAACTAACTTAGACCTAATTTTCATTTGGTTATCTTCCTTTTGATATGTAGTTGGTTTTGCAAGATTTTTTTAGTTAGGAATATGATATTATAGTGATGGAAATTTTTCACTTTTAACTCGCGTCAAAAATAATTTATATTCGGTAATCGAAAAAGCATATAAAATTTGTATAATTTTTATATATATATATATATATATATATAATATATTTTTCGGCTATAATTTGAGAGCGGCTATATAACGTCATTTTCCCATGGAAAAATGATTTTTCTTACCGCCCAATTTTCCGAAACAATAATCCAAGTGAACTAGGAAGAAGATTTAAACTTTACAACCAATAAATAATTAGTACATTGTTCCCAAAATAATTCTAATCGCTTTGCTTAATTTTTTCTCAATATTTTCATTTAGGAAAACGGCTATTTTTAGGAAAGACGAAATCCTTCTTCTACTAAGTTTATGCTTATGAAATATAAACTAAAAAGAAGTCTTTCCCATCATCGAATACTTATCAATGAGCTTCTTCTGAAATTCACTTTGTTTCCTTTTCTAAATTTCATTTTTCCTCGTCAGTTCGACAAAATCATCTCATCAGTTCGACAAAAGTGATGCATCAATCTATATTAGTTGATTTTTCCTCCTTCGGCGTTTATCAAAATCAAGACTAACGGAAATTTTATGCCTAATTCTAGGTTAGCGGGATTTGGATTAATTGCTTAAAAATTGATATTAATTTCAATATTATTATAAAACTAGTGACCTATAGTCAAATCTAAATAAGAGACCTTTTCTATTTCTATGTATTTTTTTTGTTTATAGCACAATACTTTTATAAGATATAAAGCATTTAAGCTTCCAACAAACATCTAATAGTAATGTTAAATTTATATTGTGAAGGGTCAATTCAAGTTAATAATATATTAGCTATGTGTTTGCAATTAGTTACCTTAGATCTTGTTGTAAAAAAGTATTGCAGACTCTAAAATATTTTTTTACTGTTAAAAAGTAATCGGTCTTTCTATCTTTCTTAATAAATATTTTTTATATTTTTCTATGAATTTTAATATTGTTTTAAGCCAAAATAACATCTATTAAAATTTTTGGGGCCCCAAAAGTATGGAGGCCTAAAGCTAAAGATTTACTAGCCTTTCTCTTGAGCCACCCATAGGAATATGATAAAAATATAAAGTTAATAATTATATATATTAAAGTAGCTTGCAATAATATTGAAATTAATATCTATTTGTTAATGTTTTTTTTCTTTTCAGGAAGATGATGATATGATATTTATTTTCTTTCAGTTATGTTTTTCTAACGTCTTATACTTTTGACCTATTTATACCACTAACGTTATACTTTTGGCCTATTTATGCCATTGTCTACTAACAGTTCCATTTTCTGATTTTTAAATAATAAGAATTAATTTTTCGACCCCATATTTGCCACGTGTCTTTATATTACTGGTTTTTCTTTACTTGACCCTACATTTCTTTTAACCCTGATTATGTATAATTAACCATGCCCAACCCGATAAAATCCAACCATCTTTTAACCCAACCCCTAATTCCTTGTCAGGACCAAAAATCCAACTAGTCGTGATGTCACATAACCCAACCTGCTAGGTAAGCCAATTAACAACTATCCAAGTTAATAAGATTTGTTTTAGACAAATAAATAATAAAATAACTGAACCTTAATAAAATAACTTGGGAAATGTATTAAGGTTAAGTTCTTTTATCATTTATTTGTCTAAAAAGAAATCTCATTAAATTGGATAGTTGTTAATTGACTTACTTAGCGGGTTGGGTTATGTGACATCACGACTAGTTGGATTTTGGATCGTGACAAGGAATTAGGGATTGGGTTAAAAGATGGTTGAATTTTATCGGGTTGGGCATGGTTAATTATACATAATCAGGATTAAAAGAAATGTAGGGTCAAGTAAAGAAGAACCAGTAATATAAAGATACGTGGCAAAGGTAGGGTCGAAAAATTAATTCTTATTATTTAAAAATCAGAAAATGGAACTGTTAGTTGACAATGGCATAAATAGGCCAAAAGTATAACGTTAGTGGCATAAATAGGTCAAAAATATAACGTTAGTGGCATGAATAATGCGGTCTTTTAACGGATGATATAAATAAGCCATTTATGTGAGTTGAGTGGCATTTGTTTAGGCCTTTTCCCTTTACTCAATAGCATTGTTGTTATTTTTCTAGGCCGACGATAATACAAATACAATTAATGGTTTTTCTTTAATGTTTTAGCAGAACATTATACCAAGCTCGATTTTTTATTTTCTTTTCCTTTTTAAAACTTTTGTTTTTTAAACTTTGCCTTTCAGTAGTTGATGCAATCAAAAACATAAATCACTTTCTAAAACGAAAATCTAGAATATAAGATATATGTTATAAAATAAAAATTGTAAAGTAAATAAATCGAAGACAAGCATAGAGGGAGATTGATATTTTTATTCAACTTCAAACTGATGTACATAATGAACTGAAAATTCCTCTATTTATAGATGAAATGAAGCAGCTGCGAGGCTTTTCAGGAAGCAGTTGCGAGACTTTTCTTCAGCTGCTTGTAAGCTGTCTGCATGAGCTGCTTGCAACCTGCCTGTTTAATAAGAAACTGGTGCAAATCATTTCATTGAGTTGCTTACAACCTGCCTGCATCAACTGTTTGTAGATAAACTTCAATAGAGTACCAAACGGATAATCTTTTTTAGGAAGATTATCTATAGCGGAGTAATAAATGGACATCCACATTATAATTATTTTTGTAACACTCCCCCTTGGATGTTCATTAAAAGATATTGTACCCCGTTAAAATCTTACTAGAAAAAACCTAGTGAAAAAAATCCTAGTGAAGGAAAAAAAGTATACATATTTAGTAATACTCAATTCTAGCTGCCTCATTAAAAACCTTACAAGAAAAATCCCATGGGAAAAACCTTAGTAAGGAAAAAAGAGTACAACGCGTATTTCACTCCCATTGATGAAAATCTTGTTTCAAATATTTGAGTCTTCGCATATCAATATTGTATACCATCTTCTCAAAAGTTAAAGTTGGCAAAGATTTAGTGGACAAATCTGCTGGATTGTCACTTTAACGGATTTGTTGCACATCGATGCCACCATTTTTCTGAAGATCATTTGTGTAGAATAATTATGGTGAAATGTGCTTCGTTCTATCTCCTTTTATAAATCTTCTCTTTGATTGGGCTATGCATGTAGCATTGTATTAATATAATATTGTGAATTTTTTATCACATTCCAACCCACATATTTCTCGAATAAAATGAATCATTGATCTCAACCATACGCATTCCCTACTTGCTTCATGAATACCTATTCTCAGCATGATTTGAAGAAGTAGAAGCTATAGATTGCTTTGTGAAGCGCCATGATATGAAAGTACCTCTACATGTAAACACATACTCGATTTGAGATCGAATTTTATGGGGATCAGATAAATAACCTGTATCTGCATAACCAATATGATATGTACCACCTTTGTTAGCATTAGCAAGATACATATGTGCACCAATTGCAATGAGATAGAGTATTTCAGGACCAAGGAGTTCTTCATCCTCTTCTGGAGGTCAGAACAGATCCTTATTCACTTCAAGTGATCGAACACCCATTTGGTCTACTTGATGGGTGTGCTTTGTCCATGTAAAAATGTTTTAAAATATTTTCTGTATAGATATATTGATGGATAAAGATCTCGTCTGCTAAATATTCAATTTGTAGAATAAGACAAAGTTTTTCCCTTTGGAGCTCTTCTGGAGTTCCTATAAGATTCATGTCATTAACATAAACAACAAGTATAACAAACTCTGATGCTATTTTCTTTGTAAAAATACATGGACAAATACCATCATTTATATAACCTTCATTCATCAATTCAGTAAGACAATTATAGCACATGCACCCTGATTGTTTTAAATCATACAAAGATTTTTGTAATCTGATTGAGGACATTTCCGAGACTTTGAATTATGTGCTTCAAGCATTTTAAATCCTTCAATGATCTTTATATAAATTTGATCAAATGGGTCACATAGGTTATGACTTGTATTTAAATGGCATGACATCTTCAGGTATCTGGACTACAGGTCTGATCCTCACAATCTTTTATAATATTGTGTACTATATTGTATCAAATATATAGTCGACGCTCATTTTGTATCGGTTCGCAAGTGCCATAACTTATTGAGATCTCATCACTTTCTTTATTTTCAGGTACCTGAACTTCTTATGGAATTTTATGAAATGTTATGTCGTGGGCTCTTGTAGATCTCATTTCCTCCTCATTATGATCATTTTGATCATTTGCTCCTATCATTTTCAAGGATTGTTACCTTTGGATCCGATCGGTTTACTACGCTTTATGCGTGCAGTAAACTTTATCCTTCAGGGACTTTAATTTTAATAAGAGCATTTGCAGCTGAAATATGATATTTAATTTTGAATCAACAAATGCTTCTGACATTTGACTTGAATTATGTTCTAAGTGAGGATCATATTAATGATAATTCGATTCATATAGCATAGTTTCTAGCTGTTTTATTCCATCCTCCAAATGTTAGAAAAAATAACTCATATCCCAATCTTCTTTGGGAAACATATCTTTGTGCATTGTAGTAGAGAAATTAATCATATACCATATATCAAAAGTTATTAGATAGTAAAAATATTTGGTTTTTGATCATAAACCAATTGTGAGGGGAGGACTTATCATATTTTATTGGTCTGATGCATACAAGTGCTGCTGTATGCAATTTAGAAAATCTTAGACCAACACATGAGGCTTTGTTCTCATAAGCAATAGTTTAGCCATTAATAGGAGGTATTCAATGCTAAACTAGCTTGGATATAAACCAACATCATCAGGATGAACTATCTTGATTTCGTAATCTGAAAATTATGCTCTTAATTGATAAAGACAATTTCAAATGCCAAACTGTAGGTTGACAATAAACATACATGTAACCATCTTATATATTGATGTGTGTCTATAATTTCATAGTTTCATACATTATTTGCCTTGTATTTTATATGTTTTAATGATAAACTACACTTTAATTGTGCGTCACAGAGTCTATTTTATGTATAGGTGAATTGGAGATGAAAGTAGAGCAAAAGAAATACTTAAAGTCTAAAGTGTGCTCGAAAACAGCTGAAAAGAAGAAAGAAAGAAAGAAGTGAGCAGCCTACGAATAAGAAAGCTGGCAAAGCTAGGCCTAAAGTGGGCGTTAGAGCTGGCGACGCCAGGCATGGGGCGAGCTCAAGCTGGCGGTAGACCTCGCGAGGCCAGGTCTGGGCGTGCACATTCTGAGTTTTAAAGACTTATTTCGTCTCTTGGTTTGACTAGAACTTGGCCTATACGTTTCGTTTTTTTTCTACACATATAAATAGACCTAAAAATGCCACATGTTAGACTCATCGATTTCTACATTCCTTTATCTTTACTTTGTAATTTAATTATGCAAAGTACTTTGGATATTGTGACTATGAGTATGAGTAGCTAAACTTCTAATCTAGGGTTTTCATGGAACCTATTGGAGGACGATTTTTATGTTATGTTAATTTAGATTTACCGTAGTATTTTCTCTATTTGTTCAACTATATTATTATTATTGTTGATTGAAGGGCCCTCAATCGACTGTGCCTGTTTAGTATGTATTACTCAAGAGAGAGTGCATATTTAGGTAGTTGTTGAACAACATCACTCTTAACGTATATGAGGGATCAATACGAAGGGTTTAAAGGCGGGATTAGGGATAACAAAATATTGGTGCAATCCGAATGAGCTATAATTAATGCCAGCTAGCGTAATTCGGGAGAATATGTCTAGTAAATTATGATAGTTACTCGGGAGAGAGTTACGACAGTCAGAGTGCTCATGATCGATAGAGAAGACTTAGGCAAATTTATAAAAAACGTAGAGAAAAAAAATTCCGATAATAGAGGAAATCATAACCTTAGATCATTCCAATTATTGTCTATAAACCGTAGTAGTTAGTTATTAATTGTTGCATTTTCATTATGTAATATTTAGTTAGTAAACATCCAAATTATTGCTTAAATATTTTTGAAGATTGATTGCGTGAGTTCGTGCGAGTCTAGTAGCTGTGCTTGATAGGTTAATTCCCTGTGGGATTCGACTCCGGACTTATTAGTCGAAATATATTTGCAATGACCACTTAGTCCTTTTTTTAAGGCATAGTTCGGCGTGATCAAATTTTAGCGTCGTTGCCGGGGAGTTAACGGTGTATTAATTACAGCTAAAAGAATTGCTAGAATTCTTAGTGTAGTAAATTTTCTTCATTTTTTAAAAACCAAATACATTGAAATTTTAACGTTTGTAGCCTTGGGTGTTATAGATGTGTGCCTAGGAACTCCTCGAGAACTGGTGAATTGCTCGAAACATTATCAGATCCGGAAAAAGTTTTCAAGGCATTGAATTGTGCAAACAAGAAGGACAGACAACAATAGAACTCAACAAAACGAATCGAACTAGACATGGATGACGTAATAGAAAATCCAAATAATAGAAATAATGACCCGAACAATCAGCCTTGTATGATTGGGCACAGCCCACCGCCGAAAATTTGGCAACCGCAATTGTATTCCCTCAAATACAAGCGGAATCATTTCAAATCGCAAACAACTTGCTACATTTGTTGCAGAACAAGGGACTGTTTTCAGGGTATTACATTGAAGATCCTCAGCATCATCTAAAAACTTTCCTGTCGATATGTGTCACACACAGGCAACCTAATGTGACACCGGATGCAATAAAGCTGTTATTGTTTCCATTCTCGGTGACGGGAGAAGCTCAGACTTGGCTTAATTCACTCCCCATAAACTCCATCACTACGTGGGAGGAATTAGTCAAATAATTTGTAAACAAGTTCTACCCACCCAATAAGACTGCCAAACAAATTGATAAGATATTGAGCTTCAGGCAGAGACCAACAGAAACACTACAAGAAACGTAGGAGAGGTTCAAGGGTATGCTTGTTAAGTGTCCACATCATGGTATTCCAGAGCAAATATTGGGGCAGAGGTTCTACATGGGATTGGCAGACAACTTAAAGGCCAATGTTGATGCTTCAGCGGGTGGAGCATTTTTGAGCAAATCATTCATAGAATGTAAGATCCCACTCGATAAAGTGGCTCAAAACCCAGGATGGATGACAAGAGACTCTACGATCACTCCTGTAGTTCACTCTGTGGCTTTGGATCCAAACAACTCTATAGCCGAAAATATGGCTACTCTAATGATGCAAATGAGTATCCTCACCAAAAAGATCGATGAATCAGGCCAGAAGCAGCAGGTACACATAGTTGACACAACTAATGGGGGCTTATGTACACCATGCATTAACCAACCTTATATATGCTCGTGGAGTGCAGAAGGTGACCACCAGCACTATCAGGAAGATATGAACTATGTAGCTAACTATGGGGGACAGAGGCAAAGTGGTCAGAATTAGGGTCAACAGAATCAACAATATAGACCAGAACAACAACAGTACAATAATAGCAACAATCCTGGAGCTATGCGACCACGGGGTCAAGTGGTGCCTTACCAAAGGCAACAGGGTTACAACCAGCAAAATCAGCAGCTGGCTTATCAACAACCTCAACAACAACAGATTGTGAGACAAGATGATGGGTTTGCTGAACTTAAGGGAATGCTGCAACAACTGATTGGGTCCATCAAAAAATTGCAAGAGAGAGTGGACTCATATGAATCAGCGATAAAGGGTATTAAGGTTCAATTAGGACAGATTTTATGGCTCTAAACAATCGTCCCCAAGGGACATTACCTGCAGACACACAAACCAATCCAAAAGATCAGAGACCAAAATAGCTTGTGGCAGTGAGTCTACAAAATGGTAGAGACCTAGATCTGGAGCAAGAGATTGCTCGCGAAAGCCGACCTACTGAAACACTTGTGCCAGTACCCATCGAGATTGATGATTCAACAGGTTTAACTGAGGTGATGGTACAACATGCAAAAGAGAGCACAAGCAATGAAAAAGAGGTTGCAAATGAGACTGAGGTAGCACAAGAAACAATAGTAGAAGCAGTGCCCGAGCAAGATAAAACTCAAATCACAGGAAAGAAGCGACCTCCAGCACCATTCCCGCAGAGATTGGCAAAATATCATAAGGACGAGCAATATAAGAAATTCATGGACATGTTGAAACAAATACAGGTGAACATTCCACTGATTGATGCATTGCGAGAGATGCCTGGGTATGCCAAAATGATGAAAGATTTAATGTCTCAGAAATTCGACTTCCAAGACCTATCCATTGTTATATTGACACAGACCTGTAGTGTAGTCATGACGAGACTCATAGCTGAGAAGTTATTAGACCCAGGGAGTTTCATAATCCCATGCACGATAGGCAACTATGCTTTTGCTAAAGCATTGTGTGATTTAGGGGCAAGCATAAACTTGATGCCCTTGGCTATCTACAAAAAGGTTAGGCATAGGAAGAGCTAGACCCACGTCCATGTTACTACAGCTAGCTGACCGGACAGTGAATAGGGCCTATGGTATCCTTGATGATGTATTAGTCCAGGTTGGGAAGTTTGTGTTCCCAGCAGATTTTGTCATTCTAGACTGCCGGGTTGACGAAGAGATTCCCATAATTTTGGGAAGACCATTCTTGGCCACTAGGAAAGCTTTAATTGACTGTAAAACTGGAGAGTTCAAAATGAGACTAAATGATGAAGAGATAACATTCAACATGCTAAAATCTATGCGGCGACCAAGTAAATTTTCTAACTACTCTCTTATAGAAGCCGTGGATGTAATTTTGGAGGAGGAAGATGTGACCTTGAACGCTAAAGACCCTCTAGCAGCCTGTCTCTTGAACTTAGATGAAATAAATGGAGAGGACTTGGCGGAGTGGGTGCTGGATCTTGAAGGCCAAGGGTTTTGGAAAAGAGAGCTCGAATTTGAGCCTTTACACTTAGAAGAAGGAAATATTCCTCCAGCTAAGCCATCGATAGAAGAGCCACCAAGGTTGGAATTGAAACCGCTACCACCTCACCTCAGGTATGCTTTCTTGGGACCTAACTCAACTTTACCTGTTATTATCTCATCTGGGTTGTTAGATGTACAAAAAGAACAGCTTTTGCAGGTGTTGAGTGAGTGCAGAACTGCAATTGGTTGGACCATTGCAGACATTAATGGGATCAGCCCGGACTTCTGTATGCATAAAATTCTACTGGAAGATGGCTACAAACCTTCCAGAGAACATCAAAGAATGATGAACCCCAACATGAAGGAAGTTGTGAAAAAGAAAGTGATAAAGTGGTTACATGCGGGGATCATTTTCCCCATCTCCGATAGTAACTGGATCAGCCTAATCCAATGTGTGCCTAAGAAAGGTGGGATGACTGTAGTGCAAAACGAGAACAATGAGTTGATATCAACAAGAACAATCACGGGATGTCAAATTTGTATGGACTATAGAAGATTGAACAAGGCCATCGGAAAAGACCACTTTCCCTTACCGTTCATTGATCAAATGCTAGATAGATTGGCCAGGGAGTCCCACTTTTGCTTTCTGGATGGATACTCGGGGTATAATCAAATCTTTATTGCCCCGAAAAATAGAGAGAAAACATCATTCACCTATCCATATGGCGTTTACGCCTTCCGGAGGATGCCGTTCGGCCTATGCAATGCACCCACCACATGTCAAAGGTGCATGATGGACATCTTCACTGATATGGTAGAGGACATCATGGAGATCTTTATGGATGATTTCTCGGTGGTGGGAGACTCATTCGATGAATGCCTAAGGAATTTGAAAAGAGTGCCGAAAAGATGTGTCAAGACTAATCTGATACTCAATTGGGAAAAATATCATTTCATGGTACAAGAAGGTATAGTCTTGGGGCACGTAGTGTCGAGTAAGGGCATTGAGGTAGATCGTGCAAAGGTCGATATGATCGAAAAGCTTCCACCACCTATTTCCGTCAAAGCAATAAGAAGTTTCCTTGGCCACGCCGTGTTCTATAGACGGTTTATAAAAGATATTTCTAAAATTGCTAACCCCTTGTGTAAATTGCTTGAAAAAGATCACCCTTTTGTGTTTTCTGATGACTGCAGGGTAGCTTTTGAGGAATTAAAGAAGAGGCTGGTGACAACACCTATCATAGTTGCACCTCACTGGGAGCAACTATTTGAGTTGATATGTGACGCAAACGACTATGTTGTGGGAGCAGTGCTTGGGCAGCGCAAAGACAAATTCATGCATCCAATATATTATGCAAGTAAAACTTTGAGTGGTGCCTAACTAAATTACACAGTGACCGAGAAGGAGATGCTAGCAGTGGTGTTCGCGTTTGACAAATTCAAGTCATACCTGATAGGCTCGAAGGTAATTGTTTATACTGACCATGCTGCTCTCAGATACCTAATTGATAAGAAGGAGTCAAAGCCGCGCCTGATTCGATGGGTGCTACTGCTGTAAGAATTTAACTTGGAAATCCGTGACCGAAAGGGAACGAAGAACCAAGTGGCTGATCACTTGTCTAGACTGGAAGGATCCGAAAAGAAGGTTGAGGGGGAAGAGATTGTAGAGACTTTCCCGGATGAACAACTACTAGCCACGAGTCTTGAGGTAGCGCCATGGTATGCAGACATTGCAAATTGCCTGGCAAGAGGTATTGTTCCCTATGACCTTTTCTCTGTTCAAAAGAAAAAGTTCTTTCATGACTTTCACATGTATTATTGGGATGAGCCTTATTTGTTCAGGATTTGTGTTGATAACATGATCCAGAGATGTATCCCCGAGATAGACCAATCTTTTATTTTGCAGGCTTGTCACGCATCACCATATGGTGGCCATTTCAGGGGAGTAAGGACAATTGCGAAAGTGTTGGAGTTAGGGTTCTACTGGCCGACATTGTTCAAAGATGCACACTTATGGGTAAAGGGTTGTGACAAATGCCAACGAACTGGGAATATTTCCCACCGACATGAGATGCCTATGAACCCAATTCAGGAGGTAGAAGTGTTTGATGCATGGGGAATCGATTTCATGGGGCCTTTCGTCAGCTCATATGGCAACAAGTACATACTCGTAGTTGTGGACTACGTGTCAAAATGGGTGGAGGCTGCACCTCTCCCTACAAATGATGCAAAAGGGGTAATTGATTTTTTAAGAAAGAATATATTCACCCGATTTGGCACTCCAAAGGCAATAATCGTGACGGAGGCACTCACTTCTGTAATCAAGCTTTCGCAAAGTTGTCAGAAAAGTATGATGTACGCCACAAGGTTGCCACCCCATGTCATCCACAAACGAGTGGTCAAGTGAAAGTCTCGAACAAAGAGATAAAGAGCGTTTTGACAAAGACTATGAATGCTACCAGAACAGATTGGGCGAGAAAGTTAGATGATGCACTCTAGGCCTATTGTACCGCTTTCAAAACTCCGATTGGCATGTCGCCATATAAATTGGTGTTTGGGAAGGCGTGTGACTTACCGGTAGAGTTGGAGCATAGAGATTTGTGGGCATTGAGGCAGCTTAATCTCGATATAGAAGTTGCGGGTACAAGTAGAGTCACAGAGTTGCACGAGCTTGACGAGTTTTGCTACTACGCTTTTCAGAGCACAAGACTATACAAGGAGAGAATGAAGATGATGTATGACAAAAACATCCTTGAGCGGAGTTTTAAACCCGGAGATATGGTATTTCTATACATTTCAAGATTGAGGTTATTTCCGGGCAAATTAAAGTCAAGATGGTTAGGACCATTTCGTGTGGTAGAGATTCACTCCACTGGTGCCGTAGAGATTACTGCGGAAAATGACTGTCGCACGTTCAGAGTCAATGGGCATAGGTTAAAACATTATTTGGGCATGGATGACGCGAAAGTAGTGTCTGTGACTCATTTGCTCGCGCCACTAATGTTGAGCGAGCCTTAAATGCGCTCACCGACGTCGTGCCGCGACGTTAAATCAGGCACTTCATGGGAGGCAACCCATTGTACTGTTGTATTCCATCATGCCACGGCATTAACTAAGGCGCCCGTTGGGAGGCAACCCAATTTGTAGTTGATTTTTAGTGTAGTTAGAATTTTTCTTTTCGTTTATAGGTACTAACAAGTTTGCAGGTGATTTTGGGCAAGTCGAGCAAAGTTTTCAGCGTCATATGAAGGAAACCAGGCGCTAAGCCTGGCACCGCATGGGTTGAGGCCAGGTACTTAGGACGATGATGATGAGGAGAAGGAAGCACATGATGAAGAGTGGAGAGCCTCAGATGATGATGACGCGGTTTGATCAGGGATGTTCCTTGCACCCTACTCATTTTTCTTATTTTGTCAATTTGTGCATGCACTGAGGACAATGCATGATCTAAGTGTGGGGTGGGGACTTGTAGAAATTACTTGTAATTGCTTGTTTTTGTTGTTTTAGTAAGTGTCGTTTTCGTTAGATAATTGTTTTAGTTATATGTTTTAGTGATTTGTTTTTGTTATTTGCTTTAGTTAGAAAATAAAATTACTATATATATATATATATAAATATAAACTGGACTCTTCCCGACGATGGATCTCCTAGACAGTTTTCTTGAGGGAAGTAAGTCTAGAGAAAAATACCAAAAAGATTTTTTTTAGGTAGTGTATGTAATTCCCCCTTGATTTTTCTTTGGGCCGCGGTTCTTTTTCAAGGGCTTTTAGTTGAACCGGGTGTAGTTAGTTTTAATTTTTAGGAGTAGAAATCATAGGGCTATGCATTTAATTGCAGCAATATTTCTTAACTTTGTTATGCCTTGAGAATAGTTAGTACTATGGTTGTGACGCTTAGGCTCGGTTTTTAACTCTAGTATAAGTACCTTAAATCATAGATTCTTAATTTTGCTTAACTCTTTGGACTGGAGTGTCGCAATAAAATCAATCCTGAGTGAGTTATGTGCCATTTATGTGAGTTTTTGTATGTATTCTATGCATTACATTTGATGTCTAAAACTTGCCCCGCGTTTGTGCAAAGTAAAAAAGTAGTCTTGTTCAGTCTAGAAAGTGATATAGGCGTTTCCTTGTTAATCTATATATATATTGTTTACCCACCTAAAAGTTATGTATTGTAGTTAACCCCTTTGAGCCTATAATCCTGTTTCTTTGTTAACCACATTACAAGCCGTACCCCTTTGTTTGAATCGACCATATATTTGAACCTTGTCACCTCTCATGATCACTTGAATTGTGATGAATTATGAAAAAGTTAAAGTGTGGGGTGGTGGGTTGGCTTTTGAGTGGAACAATTGAAATAAGGAGAAAGGTGCACCGTTTGAAAAAAAAAATGTCAATAAAAGCCACTTGGATTAAGAGAAAATAAAAAAATATAAATAGTTGTATTATAAGAAAAATAATTCTTGATGGTGGTGGCTAGTGATATACTGGTACTTAAAGAAGTAAGGGCTAATATAAAGTGAAGTTAAGGTGGAGTTTTGGTTTGACATAAGTATGGGCTTGAATGTTAAAGTGTATGTATTAAAGTGCTTAAGGGAGGTGTAGTCACTTATAGCCAAATGTATCCTACCCGACCCGCAAACTACAATACAACCAATCAAAGTCCTACTTGATATTAGACTGAATGAGCTCGATTAGTAGAGTATTACACTACGGGCAAGCCTATGGTGCATCATTTGTGGCATATGAATGTTATTTCTGAGAGCGAGTGAATTTTTCCTATCTTGAGTTCCTACATTCTTAAAATTCATTGTGTGTGGAACTGAGCTCTTTGTTGGGTGAGGGTACGTGATTCATAAAGGAAAGGTAATGTCGTTGACCTCCATGTTAGAGTAAGTAAGTGAATTGTGAATAAGACATGATATTTGTTAGTCAAATCTTGAGGCGAGGATGTTACACCTTGGTGCTTAGACTATTTTAAATATTCTTGGTGTAATGAGTTAAGGGAATTACTTAGTAAGGTTGTGTCTGTAAGTGTGGTTTGATTGCACAAAGACGCGCAATGTTTAAGTGTGAGGTATTGATGTGTGGCTATAATTACATAGTTCCGTACATTATTTTCCTTATATTTTATATGCTTTAATGATAAACTACACTTTAATTGTGCGTAACAGAGTCTATTTTATGTATATGTGAATTGGATATGAAAGTAGAGCAAAAGGAATACTTAAAGTTTAAAGTGTGCTCAAAAACAACTGAAAAGAAGAAAGAAAGAAGTGAGCAGCCTACGAATGAGGAAGTTGGCGAAGCCATGCCTAAAGTGGGCGTTAGAGCTGGCGACGCCAGGCCTGGGGCGAGCTCAAGCTGGCGGTAGACCTCGCGAGGCCAGGTCTGGGCGTGCACATTCTGAGTTTTATAGAGTTATTTCGTCTCCTGGTTTGACTAGGACTTGGCCTACACATTTAGGTCTTTTCCTACACATATAAATAGACCTAAAAGTGCCACTTTTGAGGATACTTTTGCAACCGGAGGCAAGGATAGCTCGTGGAACAACCGTTGGAAGTTAGACTCATCGATTTCTACATCCCTTTATCCTTACTTTGTAATTTAATTATGCAAAATACTTTGGATATTGTGACTATGAGTATGAGTAGCTAAACTTCTAATCTAGGGTTTTGATGGAACCTATTGGAGGATGATTTTCATGTTATGTTAATTTAGATTTGCCGTAGTATTTTTTCTATTTGTTCAACTATATTATTATTGTTGTTGATTGAAGGTCCCTCAATCGACTGTGCCTATTTAGTGTGTATTACTCGGGAGAGAGTGCATATTTAGGTAGTTGTTGAACAACATCACTCCTAACATATATGAGGGATCAATACGAAGGGTTTAAAGGTGAGATTAGGGATAACGAAACCTTGGCGCGATCTGAGTGAGACGTAATTAATACCAACTAGCGTAATTCGGGAGAATATGTCTAGTAAATTGTGATAATTACTCGGAAGAGAGTTACGAAAGTCAGAGTGCTCATGATCGATAGAGAAGACTTAGGAAAATTTATAGAAAACGTAGCGTAAAAGGATTCCGACAATAGGAAAAATCATAACCTTAGATCATTCCAATTCTTGTCTACAAACCGTAGTAGTTAGTTATTAATTATTACATTTTCATTACGTAATATTTAGTTAGTAAACATCCAAATTGTTACTTAAATATTTCTGAAGATTGATTGCGTGAGTTCGTGCGAGTCTAATAGCTGTGCTTGATAGGTTAATTCTCTGTGGGATTCGACTTTGGATTTATTAGCCGGAATATATTTGCAACGACCACTTAGTCCTTTTTATAAGACATAGTTGGTGTGATCATATATGCATCTATAAGTGGTTCACATGATAGGTGAATGGGCCCATATTCACCTTTTATATATTCCAGAATTCGGGAATTTTAGTTGTAACTTTAGCTGGTATAATCAAGTTATTATGAGAACAAGCAACACACGAGAATTCTTGAAGAATCTTCTAGTTCTTCAGTATATGCTTAACTGAATTCTCAAATAGCTCATTTAAAAATGGCAAATGAAAACTTCAAGTTTATCATGGCATGTGCTATCTCTAAGTAAACTTTTGGTTTACTACGGCATAAACGTTTGCATCAGTAAACTTCTGATTTACTGTGGCTACTTTTGTATCAGTAAATTTCTGATTTACTGTAACTGCTTTTGCATTAGTAAACTTCTGGTATATTGTGATACATGATGTAGTACAAATCTGAAGAATACGCTAGGTATCTTCTCACATACATATTTACCCAATATGATTGTGAAAACATGGAGATTTTCAATCTTTCAATCATTTGTAGTCTCAGTATGATAGTCATATGTATTAGTAAACTTCGGTTTATCATAACATATGCTTTGACCACAATAATGACAAATAAGCTCTTCGGGAATCTTCCATTTATTGTCCACACTCAAATATTATTCAGACACTACTTATGTCATGTGTCTTCTAGACAAACAGTTAGCTCTTCAGAAGCTTTTGTTGTACTACCAAATATTGCTCAGACACTTCTCGTATCATGAGAGAAAATCATAATCAAATGAACAATATAAAGCTAATTCTAAATTTATAAATGACGAAAATTATGAATTTTAATATTTCTACCACTAACTTTGTGACAAATATCTCCTTCAAGGAGAAATATCATTAACATCTGAATATTTTGTATCAATACGACAATCACATAGTCATTGCATCTTTTAAGGAAAGATACATGAGTTGTTATTTCTTTCGGGGAACTCAATAACTAACCATAATATATTAATGTGGTTGTAGTAGAAAGCATTATGCAAGAATGCTTTTGCCTTAGAATGATACTTAATAAAATTATCCAAGATGTTTTACGTTCAACAAGTACATGTGGCAATGATCTTTATGCTACAAAAATAATATTTATATTCTCTGTTATTCTAGCTCTTCAGGAGGTGATTGTGGTATTTCTTCAATCACTCCAGGAAATGAAAATGTACTTCAAAAATAACTTTGAATAGCTCATTATTTTGTTTAAGCACAAAAAGACACAGTTTCATAATATTTTCCTATTTTAGGAGAAAAATTCAATTGTTTTACTACTCAGGAGCAAATTTAAAATACGAAATATTGAGTATATATTCTCTCAATCATATTACCTCTTCTGGAGGTCAATTGTAATATATTTATATCAAGAGCGCGTTCATATTTACGAGCTTTATTAATATTGACACATTCACTTCAGGAAATGAATTAATATTTATCAAAAATTCTCATCCTTCAGGAAATCGAACATAATTATCTGAACGCGCATTAATCATATCAAATTGTGATGCTTTAACCTCTTTTAAAATATTTACTACTTTAGTAGAAAATCGAGGCGTGTATGTAATATAGAGAATATTTCTCTAGCTTATCTTTAATTGTAACCATCGAAAGCCTAAATAATCACTTTTGGTGGTCATAGGTATATACCTTCTGGTGGTTAACAAAATTTAGTTATAACGAGATATACGAAACATAACCACTTCTGGTGGTTGTATATTTCTTGCAAACTCTGCTGGAGTTTAAGTGAATCTAACAATGTTATCCACTTTGTAATCCTTTATTAAGATAATTAGGATGAAAACAAATACCAAAATAGGTATTGTATACATAACATATAACCAAGCAAGTGATGATAATGATATTAAAATATAAACAAAATGCTCAAATTAAATTACGCAAATTTGGCCACTCCAGATGTAAGTGATATCTACATCACTACTGTCAAGAAGAAAAACTCATCACCTCAAGGATATAATCTGCCTTATGATGCTCGTAATGAACAAGATGAACATTGAAATAGAAATTAAATTCGAAGTACATGCTCAAAATGACAGAGTCTCATGCTGATAACGTGTTATAAAATAAAAATTGTAAAGTAAATAAATCGAAGATAAGTATAGAGGGAGATTGATATTTTTATTCAACTTCAAACTGATGTATATAATGAACTGAAAATTCCTCTATTTATAGAAGAAATGAACCAGCTGCGAGGCTTTTCAGGAAGCAGCTGCGAGACTTTTCTTGAGCTGCTTGTAAGTTGTCTGCATGAGCTACTTGCAACCTGCCTGTTTAATAAGAAGCTGCTGCAAATCATTTTATTGAGTTGCTTGCAACCTGTCTGCATCAGCTGTTTGTAGATAAACTTCAATAGAGTACCAAACGAATAATCTTCTTCAGGAAAATTATCTATAGCGGAGTAATAAATGGACATCCACATTATAATTATTTTCATAACAACATACACCCTTCTAAACATATGATTGGAAGACATAGGAAACAAACAGCTCTATTAAGTGAAAATAAGTTATTGGTCGTCAACAAGTTAATTTTCAAGAAACATATTTTCCAACAAATAGGGAAAAAAATATTTCACTCACTTTAATAGAAGGAAGTTATTTTCCTTTACAATATCTCTCGTCTCAAACTCTTAACTTCGTATCACTACTCCAATCAACACATAAACATTATTAATCTCTTTTTCCGTAAATACATTATATTGAAAAATATTATCTGATTTTATCCAATTTGCCAACATTATTATCAATCTTTTTTTTTCTTCTTAAACATTATTATCAATCTTTAATAAATATTTTTTTTCCGGCTCCTAACCAAACACCGAAAGATATATATATATATATATATATATATATATATATATATATATATATATATATATTTGGAATATGCTTTTCTAAAAATATTTTTCGTCATATACGAAATATAGGAGACAAATATTTTATTATCTCTTCTTAATTTTGAGATTTTGACTTAGTCTTAGGCGCCAATTAATCACGTAGTGTTAATCCTACAAACTGACAAAACCCACTAATTCCCACTTCTCCCATTATACAACTTAACTGCCATTATCTATCAATCTTCCCACTCTATATAATTAGGATAATTTTTTTAATACCCATTATAATTATAATCAAGCTCAATTAAGTAATATTACCTCTAAATTTCTCTCTAGCTAGTGATTATGGCTCCTTTTCGATTTAATGCATTCATTTTCTCTCTTGTTTTTACTTCCATATTTGGTACTACCATTTTTGTGTCATCTTTTCAGTTTGAAATTGGAGGTGAAATTGGTTGGAGTAAACCAATTGGTAATGAGTCTGAAACTTACAATGAATGGGCTGCTAAAAATAGATTTCATATTGGAGATTCCCTTTGTAAGTTTAATTATTTCTATTTTTTTCAATTAATTCTCCTTAATTCTCCCTATATTTTCATTAACATGCACTAATCTTGGATATATGGGTTTTTACTTGGAACTCTTTTAAAAATACACCAAATTTATAGTGTATTTTGGTGCAAAGAAAAATATTTTCCGAAAAATTGTCTTAATATTAAATATTCTCTAAAATTTAGAAACTATTTCACATGAACTATTGGAGAAAAATATAAATGAAGAAAGTCATTTTCTTCTTTTATTTTTATTTTTTTTATTTTTTTTGGTGTTTGTCAAAAAATGAATTCCTCCATTCCAAATAACACCCTTACGATAAAATAACTTGTAATACCTCGAGATGAGTTCAAGATTTAAATTTGATACACTGAATATTTATGTTCTTATTGCGGAATCGTTGCAGTTTTTGCAATTATGACTTTAGTGTTTGCTAATTTTTGTAATAATTTTTGTAATATTACATAGTAGTATATAATTTTTGTAATATTTGTTTTGGTATATTTGTGCAGATTTCAAGTACAAAGGTGATTCAGTGCTTGAAGTCACTCCAGCTGATTACTTAAACTGCAACACATCAAACCCAATTTCCAAATTTGAAGACGGAGACACAGTTTTCAAATTTAACCGTTCTGGCTTTTTTTATTTCATAAGTGGCCATAAAAATCATTGCAAATCTGGCCAAAGACTTATAATACGTGTAATGCACCCTTTTGATTCTGAAACTGCTTCGCCGGGAACTGCCCCGGCGATTGCACCAACTGTGGCGGCTGGTGGCGGTGATGACGGCGGAGATGGTTGGGCTTCTGATTTCTTGGGACCCCCTGCAATTAATTCTACCACTGCAATTTCTGTTTTTTCTTATTTTATTACTGCTCTTGGTGGTGTTATGGTCTTTCTATATTTACTTATGTAGAAGAATTTATTAGCCTATGCTTATTTTCAGGTTTTTATAATTTGCTTTTAGTTGTTATTTCTCTATTTGGAAGTCTATTGACTTCTTAGTTGTTTGTTATTAGGGAGTTTGACATTTATTTAATTGAATACTAAATTATCTTTCATTTATAATTCCCTCCTATCTCTCATGATTTGTTCGTTACGATTTTCCCAATAGTTTATATTGGAGCTATAGCCATTCATTTTTGTTTATTGTTATGATTCTTAGAAAGTGTGTTTCGGGGTTACCATTTTTCACCAATAGAGGAAATTGGCTTTCCTCCTATTTGTGATGAAAGCCATTTTCCTTCTCAATAGGAAAACTTATACTATGTTATTTTATACAGCATAGAGTGCAAAAAATATATATTTATATTAGTAATACAAGAATAATCTATATCTATATATCTCTCTATATATATATATTAAAGAAATAAAATTTATATTGTGATTAAGCCAAGTGACAAGCTACTATAAAAGCCACTTGGCAATCTTAAGGAGAGTTTGTAGGAGACCATTAAATAAGGAAATATCACTTAAGAACTATAAATGGAATCCCATTTATTAAAATTAAATTGAAATAAGAATTCTTTATTTAAAAATAAAGTCCAGCCACAATACTAGGATTGGACGTCGGTCGGTTCAGTCGGTTATTATGAAAGTACGGTCCGGTTTATCAGTTTTCGGTTTTGTAATATTAATAACCAAATCAAATTAAAGTATTTACGGTTCGGTGCGATTTTTTCAAGGTTCGGTTCGATTATTTCCAGTTTAGTTTTTCGGTTATTAACGGTTTAAGATTTTTATCTTAAATGTATCTTCTGTTGTGCTTCAGGTGCAGGAATATTCTCAGGGATGTGTTCTGGAGCTTGCACTATATCAGTTGGTTATGCAGCTGAAATTATTGGCTTTATTCGATCCAAAATAGTTAAATTCCCACATAGTTTTCTATTCTATGCCTTAAAAGTTCTTAAGCGACTCTAATTTCTACTCACGTCTCGGAAAGCAATCTGTTTTTCTAAGCAGCGGGAATGAGTCTGTAGGCCAGAAATTTTGGGTATGAGTCCAAAATTTCGGTTTTTTGGTTTAACCAAAAATCGAAACATCAAAATCGTAAACCGCATCGAAAAACTAAAATTTAATGATTTAAAAATCGCACACTGATCGAATAACCGTTTAAACCGAAATTGAAAAACTGAAATTCACGGTTCGGCGGGTATTATGCCTACCCCTACACTATACTAATATTTTCTAACTGAAATTTTTTATTTGGAAAGTAAAGAATTTTGATATCTATATCTATATATATATATATTAAAGGAATAAAGTTTGCATTGTGGTTAAGCCATGTGGCAAGCTACTATAAAGCCACTTGACAATCTTAAGGAGAGTTTGTAGGAGACTGTCAAATGAGAAAATATCACTTAAAAACTATAAATGGAATCCCATTTATTAGAATTAAATTGAAATAATAATTTTCTATTTAAAAATAAAGTACAACCACTATACTAATATTTTCTAACTGAATTTTGTTTATTTGGAAAGTAAAGAATTTTGATATCAATAGTATTTGGATTCCTTTTCTAATATCGAGTGAGAAGAATATATCCTACCGTAATCTAATGTGCAATTTTAATTTATTTTAAAAATTCAATACTTTTTAATGAGTTGAAGAAAAATATATTTTAAGGTTTTAACCTAAAGTTCAGAATGTAGCTATATTTAATAAATTATTTATTTCATAATGGATAATCCAAAGTGTCTGTTTTAGACTAAGTTTTCTGAACTTTTAACAAGTATACAATTAAAATTATTTTTTTAAAGGCTAAAAGTTTCAACAAAAATAATAATTACTAGAAGTTTAATAATAAAAATACTGTGATATTTTGGTGAAGTACTATATAGTTTGATCGTATGCACTTTTAGTTTTGTCTATTATCGAATAAAATACTAAATGAAAAAATTAAATAAAATATCATACTTACTAGGGGAAATAATTTAAAAAGAGGGGGATAAAGATAGTGTGAGAGAATTTATACTTTGAAAAACTTTAAATGATAAAATAAATCAAATAAATAATTAATACTCAAAAAGATTATTGATAAATTCAAATATTATAGAGTGAAAGATTAAAAATAAATAAAAAAATTATTTTAAGAGAAAGAAAAACCATATTCATTATAGTATATTATAATAGAAGTAGCAGATAAGGATATAAAGCAGGTGACAAGCTAATAAAAAGTTGCATAATAATGTAACCAATAACGGGTAACACAATAACAATAGACAAAGAACAAAAAAGAGAGATTTTTTTTTGTAAACAAATAATATAATTATAGATATATAGAAGGATTGGACATTTAAATTTGATATGAGAAAGTTTCTTTGAATTATGACGAGAAAAAATATATTATATGGATAATATCGCGCAATTGAAAACATAATTTATAAACCTAAAATGTAAAACATTTACAATGAAATAATGCCAAGCAACAAATTAAAAATATAAATATGTAATTAAAATTGTAATGTAGTTAAGTTAAAAAAAAAAGTTAAAGTCAAAGCTCTATACGGAAAACAAAAGGAAAAACAAAATTAATTGCTTATTGCACGTAATATTAAATAATAATTACTAAAAGTATTAGTAGATTTATGACAAATAATAAAAGAACTTCTTCGTTTAAACTTTGTCCTATTTTCAAAAGAATTAGAAAAATAATACGATAATGTTTATATTATAGATAAAACACGAAATGTGAAAAAATAATTAAAATATTATATGATTAAAAATAATGTATATAGAGGAGAATAGAAATAATGTGAAAGGGTCTTACACTTTAAATTTGTTTAATAAAATAATTAAATAGGAAAATAATATTATTGATATATTTTAAAAAATAATTAGAGCTACGGAACAAAAGGACAAAGTTAAATTAAATTTCAGGAGTAATACAAAACTATATCGTATTATACTAAAAGTGGAGCAATGAGTAAGGACATTAAGTAAAGTGATAAGCTTATAAAAAGTCACATCGCAATATAGCAATACTAAGTAATGAATAATAATACCTAAAATTGGAGCTATGGAACAAAATGCCAAAGTTAAATTAAACTTTCAAGAATAATACAAAAATATATTCATCGTATTATACTAAAAAGGGAGCAATAGGTAAGGACACTAATAGTGTCACGATCCAATTTCTCCTATGGGTCGTGATGGCGCCCAACGCTACCACTAGGAAAGCCAATAGTGAATTAAACAAGTTATTCCTCCTTTTAATAAGTTTTCAAGTAGTTAAATTCTATTTAATAAGAAATTAAGGAGTAGAAAATTTAATAAATGAAGCGTGGACAATTGAGTGACAAACATAGTGATATAAGTACTCCAAAATCATAAAGTCTACTAGTGTTTGCGCCAAGATCCGGTATCACAAGTGTATGAGCAACTAGTAGAATATAAAAAACTCTAACTACTGTCTGAGTATAAAGTAGACAGAATGTAAATACATAAGAGCGACTCTAGGGGCTGCAGAACGGCTCAGGAAGCAGCACCACTAGGCCTCGGGATATCTGAGATGCGCGCTAGTAGGACCACCAGATGCACCTGCCTCAAATCCTGTATGATTAGTGCAGCAGTGTAGCGTGAGTACATAAACAACATGTACCCAATAAGTATTTAGTCTAACCTCAAAAAAGTAGTGACGAGGGGTCAACTTCGACACTTACTAAGGGCTAACAATATGAATACATAAATTCTAAACAAGCATGAGTTATGTAAATAATTATAATAACTCATTAACAAGCACGTGCAAATAATTCTTTCACAAATTAATAAGTCCCAAATAAATTCTCGTCGTTAATAAGTGTAACCTCATAAGCCACAAATAATATCAAGTATGATTAGGCTCCGAGTATTATTAAGCACGATTTATGCCGAGGTCGTACGACTCGATCCAGAATAACGTGTACACTGCCGAGGAACGTGTGACACGATCCATAGATGCATCTATCTACTGCCGAGGCGTTCAGCCCGCTCCACAAGAAGAGAGAATACTTTATAAGCATTTGACTTAAACGTTATAACAAGGCTAATATACAATAATAATAATGTTTCATTTACGGTCAAGTAATCCGCTAAAAATTCAAGTAAGTGAAATTCGGTCTTTTAGAATTCATCTAACAAGTTCTAATGTAATTTAGGCACTTAAATTAACAAGTATGGTGCAACATTATAAGTAATTCATGATTTGGGTCCTAAACTACCCAGACATAATTATAAATAGTAGCTACGCACAGACTCTAGTCACCTCGTGCGTACGTATCCCCCCACAATTAGAAGTAAATATTAATCTAAATCACCTATGTGGCAAATTCCCTCTTACAAGGTTAGACGAGAGACTTACCTCGTCTCAAGGCTTACTTTTCGGTGATAAATTTCGCTCTAAAGCCCCAACTCAATGCTGAACAATCCAAAACTAGTCAAATGTTATATAAATTAATCAATATATGTTCAAAAGTTCATATTCTAACTATTAGAGGGATTACCCAACCCCAATTGAAGGATTCCTAAAATTCATCCCCGAGCCCACGTGCCCGAATTCCAGAAATTTTCAAAGAAAGTTGTTACCCATAACCTCACGAACTCAAATATATAATTTTCACTCAATTCCCTAACCATTTTTCGTGGTTAAATTCTATTTTTATCAAAACCAAGTTTTTTCATCTAAATCCATGATTTTTCACAATTTTACATGTTAAAATCTACCCATAATCTATGTATTTAACTTACATTGTATAACAATTATTTACCTCAAAGTGCTAGGTGAAAATCCCTCTCCAAGAGCTCCAAAATCGCTCAAGAGGTGAAATAAAATGAGCCAAAAGCTGGCCCTCCGCAGGTGCGATTGCACCAGAAGCTGGATGGTTCAGCTGCTCACCCAAGGCCAAACGACCTCCGCGTATTGTCCGAATGGCATCCGGGGCCCCCGAGGCCCCATCCAAACATATCAACAAGTTTGAAATCATAAAACGAACTCGCTCGCACACTCGGAACGCAGAAAACAATATTAAAACCAAGAATCGCAACCCAAAACCAATAGGATCAACTTCTAAACTAAACCTCTTCCAACTTACTCCGAATGCGCCGAAACATACTTAAACTACTCGGAATGACACCAAATTTTGCGTGCAAGTCTTAAATCATCATACAGAACTATTCTCATACCTGGAATCTCAAACGAATCTCGATAACACCAAAACCTACTCCAAACCTTATTTAAAGCACTTTAAAACCTTTAAGGTGCCAACTATCAATATTAAGCGTCGACACGCCCCCGTGTCATCCAAAACCCGATCCGAACATACGTCCAAGTCCAAAATCATCGTACAAACCTATTGGAACTGTCAAATTCCGGTTCCGAGGTCGTTTACTCAAAATGTTGACCAAAGTCAAACTTAGCCTTTTAAAGGCCAACTAAGGAACTAAGCATTTCGATTTCAACCCAAACTCTTCCAGATTCTGAACTAACCATCCCTGCTAGTCATAAAATAGTAAAAGCACATTCAGGGAGTATTATTTAGGAGAACGTAGATCTAGAAAGCAAAACAACCGGTCGGGTCATTACATTCTCCACCTCTTAAACAAATGTTCGTTTTCGAACGGGCCTAGAATCATACCCGGAGTGCTGAATAAGTGTGGATTCCCTTCATCGACGAGACTTTCAATATAACCTTATCGCCCATCATGAACAATAAATCACGCACCTTCTGATCCGCGTAACTCTTCTGTCTGGACTATGCTGCGTGAAACTGCTCCTAAATCAACTTTACCTTTTCCAAGACATCCTTCACCAGATCATTACCATATAACTTAGCCTCACTGGGCTCAAACCATCCGATGGGAGAACGACATTGCGACCATATAAAGTCTCGAATGGAGCCATCTCAATGCTAGACTGATAACTGTTGTTATAAGCAAACTCGGCCAAAGGCAAGAATCGATCCCACTGCTCTTCGAAGTCAATCACACATGCTCTGAGCATATCCTCCAAGATCTGAACTGTCCGTTGTGACTGCCTGTTGGTCTGCGGGTGAAAGGCGGTGATGAGCTCTACACGGGTCCCCTACTTACTCTGTACTGCTCTCCAGAAATGCGAAGTAAACTAAGGGCCCCTATATGATATAATAGAAATAGGTACACCATGCAACCGAACAATCTCCTGAATATAAACCTGGGCCAACCTCTCTGAAGAGTACGTGGTCACAACCGGAATGAAGTGTGCCGACTTGGTCAACCTGTTGATGATGACCCAAATTGCATCAAACTTCCGCAAGGTCCGCGGTAACCTAACTACGAAATCCATAGTGATGCGCTCCCATTTCCACTCAGGTATAGTCATCTGCTGAAGTAGGCCACCTGGCCTCTAGTGCTCATACTTGACCTACTGGAAATTTAGGCACCTCGCCACATACTCTACTATATCCTTCTTCATCCGCCGCCACCAATAATGCT
This sequence comes from Nicotiana otophora, assembly GCA_000715115.1. NCBI lineage: Eukaryota > Viridiplantae > Streptophyta > Magnoliopsida > Solanales > Solanaceae > Nicotiana > Nicotiana otophora. The sequence goes on along the minus strand of AWOL01S0013535.1, from coordinate 26,127 downwards.
GCCTCAGGTCGCGATACATCTTTGTAGCACCTGGATGAATAGAATACCGAGAACTGTGTGCCTCATCTAGGATCTTTTCCCTCAAGCCATCAATATTAGGAACACATAGGCGACCCTGGAGTAGCAGAACACCATCCTATCCGATAGTTACCTCCTTGGCACCACCTTGCAGTACTGTCTCTCTGAGAACCAACAAGTGCGGATTATCAAACTGACGAGCCTTGATCTGCCGGATAATGAAGACTGAGTGACGACGCATGCAAGAACTCGGTTGGTCTCTGAAATATCCAACCTCACAAGTATGTTAGCCAAGGACTGAATGTCCAAAGCTAGTGGTTTCTCCTCTGCTGATATGAATGCCTAACTACCCATACTTCCCGCCTTTCTGCTCAAGGCATCCGCAACTACATTAGCCTTGCCTGGATGATAAAGGATGATAATATCATAATATTTTAGTAACTCAAGCCACCTGCGCTGCCTCAAACTGAGATCCCTCTGCTTGAACAAATGTTGAAAGTTGTGATGATCGGTGTAAACCTCACAGGACACCCCACAAAGATAATGCCTCAAGATCTTAAGTGCATGAACAATCGCAGCCAACTCTAAATCGTGTACATGGTAATTCTTCTTGTGGGGTTTCAGCTGACGTGAAGCATATGCAATAAATCGCCCCTCCTACATCAATACACAACCCAAACCAACGCGCCAAGCATCTCAATACACAGTGTATATACCTGAACTGGAAGGCAACACTAACACCAGTGCTGAAGTCAATGCATTCTTGAGCTTCTGAAAGCTCACCTCACAATCATCGGACCATCGAAACGGAGTACCCTTCTGGGTCAACCTAGTCAAAGGTGCTGCAATAGATGAGAAGCCCTCCATAAACCGATGATAATAACCTGCTAATCCCAAGAAGCTCCTGATCTAAGTTGTCGTAGTAGGACAAGGCCGACTCTGAACTGCCTCAATCTTCTTGGTATCTACCTTAATACCCTCGCATGACACAACATGCCCCAAGAATGCTATAGAATCTAGCCAAAACTCACACTTGGAGAACTTAACATATAGCTTCTGTTCTCGCAAGGTCTGAAGTACCACTCTCAAATGCTGCTCGTGCTACTCCATACTACGCGAGTAGATCAAAATGTCATCAATGAAGACAATGACAAACGAATCAATATATGGCCTGAACACCCGGTTCATCAAATCCATAAATACTGTCGGGGCGTTAGTCAAACCGAAGGACATCACTAGAAACTCATAATGGCCATATCTTGTCTGGAAAGCCGTCTACGGAACATCCGAATCCCGAATCTTCAACTGATGGTACCCCGATCTCAAATCAAAATTAGAGAACACCTTATCACCCTGCAACTGGTCAAACAATATGCGACAATGGGTACTTGTTCTTGATGGTAACCATGTTCAACTGGCGGTAATCAATGCACATCCGCATAGTCCTATCTTTCGTCTTCACAAATAACACTGGTGCACCCCAAGGCGATACACTCGGTCAGACGAACCCCTTTGCTAGCTGATCTTGTCCAATTTTATACCGCAAATCAAGGTTGTGAAACGGTCGATTGCAATAATAGTACGCAACAAGAGTCAGGGTTGATTTTCACAGGGAGCTATATATGGGAGTTAGGAGTATATATTGTAGTACGTGAGTTTGAATTACCTCAATTTACACTTCCACAAATTGGGATTATTTCTATGTCTATTTTAAACTAAGATTGCAAAGTTAAGAAATAAAACTAAGAAATTGTTTTTGTTATTTTTCTGAAGTTTTGTAAAAAGCCTAGGGCTATGACCATCACCTAGGTGTTTGCCTAATGGGGTATAGATCTTAATGTTTGTTTGTTGATCGGGGTGTATTATAGCTATCAACTCTCAATTACCCACTCCATACCCCTCGACCAGATAGTGATTTTGCCCAATTTGGTTTTCTCAAGTCCAAATGGGTATTGCACAAAACGGTTAATAAACGTTCAAGTCGGGTTATTACTATCTCTAGGTTGAACCCTATAATTGGGATTATCAATCTCTCGATTGACCCAATTTCTTGTTAGCCAAGCTTTCTTAGACTAAGTCTCTCTATCTCAAGTAGAGACTAAGTCAAATAGGCATGAACTAATATTTGCAACCATTAATTTCACAAATTAAAGCATGAACAAAGCTAAATAATAAATATCCAACCATAAACAATCATTAAATTAAACACCCATAAGGTTTACACACTAGGGTTGGGTTACAACCCTAGTAAAAATCTTGCTACTTATGCTTGAAATTGAAGAAATAGAAGAAGAAATGATAATTAAACTCATATTGTAAAATCAAAATGATAAAATCTATGTTAAAATATCCCAAAATATGAAAAACTACTAAAAGAAGCAAAGAGAAACGGATATTGTAGTTGCTTATGTCAAAAGTTTTCCTAATTTTGTGAAACTCTTCCATGTGCGGTCCGCATGTTTCTTCAACTTGTCAGGAACTGGAGGTCTACGGCCGCACAATTCTAATCTGCGGCCGCGAGGCAGTCTTTATGCGGTCCGCAGATTTAAAACTGCGGCCGTAACTTGGTCTCTTGCGGTCCGCGACTTTACTTCTGCTGCTGCAAGGCACTTCTTTTGCGGCCGCACAATTCTTGTGCAGTCTGCAATTCTGAGGGACTTGGAACTTGGGAATTTGCGCATTCTCTAAACTTTGTTCCTAGCCCAGCTTTTGCGGCTGCACAATTCCTGTACGGTCCGCAATTTGCACAAAAGTCTGTTGGGCTTTCCTTCATCATCTGCGGCCGCAGATGGAATTCTGAGGTTCGTACTTTGTAAGCTTTTGTGCCTTTTATTGTCTTGAGTTTAGATTACTCCTTTTTGAGTCAGATTTCATCTCAGGAGTTCATCTTCTAACATTCCTGCAATTTAGCACATTTTATCAGTTTCGGAAATACAATTCAATGCCTTTAGACTAAAACAAAAGCTAAAAGGCACTAATAAGTAGTCGAAAACCCACTTATCAACCCCAAACTTAAGTTTTTGCTTGTCCTCAAGCAAATAAAATAGTTCCCACCTCCACAAGTTAAGGGCCATTCCAGCCAATCAAAGGCGAGTCATTCACACATCAATTGGGACCAACAATTACCCACGCTACTTATGTATTATCAATAAGGCGACAAGTTAAACTTTTATGCACATAGAGTTCTAATGTGACACTTGAGCATCAAGAGTTGACTTTATTCATCAAGGAAGCTCGCTCTTTCATGTAGGTCATTGTGGATCCCAAACTCCTCCTTTTCTTCTCTCCGTTTGCCTATCTCACTTAAGAATTTTAACACTCAATCCAAAAATATTTGCGAAAGGTTCACTCATCTCTCTCAAGAGAATGTCGCAGGTACGTCTTTAAGTACCATAGGCTTTCCCCTCATGTAGATCGCCACTAATGTAAGCTTACTCGGCTTGAAATCATGTAGGATTTTTTCTGAATGTAATGAAGGCTTTGGACTAAGGTTGAATATACTATGGTAGAGCGGGTTCATCTTTCCTTAAGCACTCCATTTTTTTCTGTTTTCGGCTTATACTTTGCTAATTCTTTAAGGCGCTTTCTTTTCCTTGGGGAACTAGAGAGACTTAACATTACTCTTTCTTGATCATGACATTCATTTTCTCCCTATTGCTTTGTATCATCACTTTCTTTTGCATTTTTCTTTTTGTTCTTTCCTTTTCTTGCCTTTCCTTCTCATCATTTCTTTTCTTTTTTGTGGCTTGATGCCTCCTTCAAGCACATCGTCTCTCCCCCAAACTTACATTTTTATCCAATTGTATCACAAGAGTTTTAAGGAAAGCTCGGGTGCCAAGAGATGATCACGACAAAATGGGTAAAGGCTTGTAATATGGTTATCAAATGAGAAAGGATGGAGGCTCAAAGGGGTTGACTAGGGATAATAACATTGGTGGGCAATAGAAAAATTCAAGCGGGTCAAGGAAAGTCTACAATCACTTCTCAAGCCAAGCAAAACTTAATATTTCGCCTTGAAACACATTCGGATCAAGTTCTAGACCATTCGCACGGATACTCGAACTTGCAACAAAAACATCTCACCTCTCACACAACTGAATTGTTAAAGAGAATAGAGTCGAGGGCCCACAACGACCACATTCAAGATTGAAATCACTATGGTTTGATTAAACCACTCGATGGTTGCCTAAGTCAACACAAGAGTCACAAAGTCACTAACTAGAGCTATTTATTTCCGAAAAACTTATTTTTAACCATAAGCACGTAGCTAAGTGTATTGGTACCAAGTGAAGCATGTTTGACTCTTCGAGCATGACTTAATTAGGTCTTTTATTCATTACTACTACTATTATTACCTAAACACCAAAACGGACTCAGTCCCTTAAGAAGGTTGTCACGCCATCCATCGTTGGGAAGAGTCACCTGGTTCACACAAAAACTACCTTTGGAAAGAACCGTGTTATTAAGAAAACCAAAGTCTTATGATCTACTAAAACACAAAGAGAAGCTACTAATTCAAAAAGAAACTGCTTAGTTAAACACTAACTAATAAGAAAATACATATAAAGAAGCTACAAAGCAAAAACTATCAAAAGCATAACGAATATACATAATGAAAGAAGATATATACATAATGAGAGAGGAAAAGAGAGAATATATACAGAATAAGGAAAAAGAAGAAAATATTGTCAGTTATTATAAACCAATACAGAATAAGGAAAAAGAAGAAAATATTGTCAGCTATTACAAACCAATTATCTCAAAATCATCAAAATATATCAAATTATCTCCACACCCTCCCCCCCCCCC
>AWOL01S0013535.1:0-18530 GCA_000715115.1 Nicotiana otophora | reverse complement strand
AGTAAAGGAAGGGTAAGAGTGAAGAAAACTCCCTATGGCTCCTTGGCCATCTCTGTGTCCACAGCAGCATCATCGACCTCAGTCTCATCCAACTAGATCTCATCATCATCAACTCCGGGCGTGACTGGGTTGGTGAACATCTGACGTACTGCCTCGGCAGTGTCAGCAGCAAGGTATGGCTCTTTAGACTGGCCAGCTGGTATTGTATGTGCTGTAGGATCTGGGCCTGGGTGGTGCGGGTCAATTAGCATGTCAAATGAAATGTCTCCGGCTACTGCAAGCTTGGTAACCTGTCTCCGGAGCTTGTCCACTAACTTCTTGGAGGCCTGGGACTTTCACATCTTCTCCACTTCCTTGCCCGGCTCTTCTATCACTGACCCATGCTGCACCAAAGTGGCCATGATTGTGTCCTGATTATCCAAGATCTTCTTTAGAGTTTCTTCAACTGTGGGGGGAATCTGGGGTACCAGAATGGAGGACTATGCTGCAACATTACTGGATATGTCAGACAGCTTTGCAGTAGCTATCTACATCTAGTTGTTGAGGCTCGCCAGTGTCTGGGAGACTCGCAGCGCAGATAGTGGAGCAGTAGGCATCGGAACCGGCTTCAAAGTCGAGGTGGAACCTGTAATGGGTGTTGCTGGAGGCACTGAGGCTGGAGGTGGGGGCATAACTGCTGCACTGGCTGGAGGCTCTGTTGAAGTAGATGGCATGTCGACTGTCTCTGCAGCTACCACCAATGGATCATCAGACTGGCCTATGGTGGTAGTCGGCTAACCCTTTTTCTTAGGGTTGTGTGCATCCATCAACAGATACCATGAGAAGTACTTCTTTGCCCGCACCTTCATATCAAAATCTCACGGCCCCACCTGTGCATCCATAAGATACGCAATAATGGTGTTGGGATACAGATAGGAGGTATCAGCTTGCCTGGCAACCACAGATATGTTGGCCGATGGAGGCGACTAGAACTGCCTGCTAGATGAGAAGGTATTCTTATTCTGACTCGGGTCCAGTCGGCTGCATACAAAGGTCTTCCACCCCTTTACCTCGAAACTCATGGTGTTTCTGTGAATAGATACCCCTGTTGTGATCCATGGTGGTGGTGGCCTAGGAGCTGCCAGAATCTCAGCTAGCCACGAGCGAGCTGCATCCCCCATTGCAAACTTCTACAAATACTGTGTGGGCTTAACATCATCAAACCCCAAGTAGGTGTTCAATGTGTGTTGGTCAAAACACACCTTCAAGTTCCTCACTTTAGTTACCTTGGTCCCTTTCTTGATATGTGCCATATTGGCGTAGAACTCCCGAATATGGTATTCCTTCGTGTCCACTACGCTCTGGGTGAACCACATCCACTTCTTCCGCTCTCGAAATTGCCTCAAAACTGCCGGATTGTACTTTTCAAGTTCTTTCAATTGGAACTGACACTCAAAAGTGAGCGATCTCACTGGCCACCACTCGCGGAAACTAGAGAAGGCAGCCAAACTGATGAATCTATCCTCCGACTTCTCTTTCTTCTTCGACCGCTCAAGGCCAACAACCGTAACATCTCCCCCTCTGCCATCATCGAGGATGTCATCAACTGTTGTCACTGGTGCCTCAAGGACAGGTGTAGAGGAGGGCTCGAAAGCCTGACTAGCACTTTCTGTATCCTCAGAAGTGCTCTGAGTTGTGGAAGGCTCGTCCCAGAGTTGATACCTTCCTGGTGGCTTTGATTGGACAATCGACTGCTCTTGAAACGAGTTGCCCTCTTATGCTTCCCTAGATGGGACATAAGAACTGGATTCGGAGGGCTCTGCATTTCTCACTCGGCCGGCTATAACCTTCTTTGTGATTATCTTTTGGAGGGCGAGGGTTAAAGCACTCTTTCCTCGATCCCTGGAAGGTCCACCTCTCCCCATTGAAGTATCACCTCTACCTCGAGATCTAACCATTTTCTGTACAAAGCAAAAGTGGGTGTCAGTTGTAATTCAAGTGCAAACATATTCCCGCCTATCACGCGGGTGACCCGGGTTCGATCCCCTGCAATGGCGCCAAAAATTGATCTCGTCCAATTTTACACCTCAAATTAAGGTTCTGAAACGGTCGATTGCAATAATAGTACCCAACAATAGTCGGGGTCGATTTCCACAGGAAGCTATATATGGGAGTTAGGAGTATATATTGTAGTACGTGAGTTTGAATTACCTCAATTTACACTTCCACAAATTGGGATTATTTCTATGTCTATTTTAAACTAAGATTGCAAAGTTAAGAAATGAAACTAAGAAATTGTTTTTGTTATTTTTCTGAAGTTTTGTAAAAAGCCTAGGGCTATGACCATCACCTAGGTGTTTGCCTAATGGGGTATAGATCTTAATGTTTGTTTGTTGATCGGGGTGTATTATAGCTATCAACTCTCAATTACCCACTCAATACCCCTCGACCAGATAGTGATTTTGCCCAATTTGGTTTTCTCAAGTCCAAATGGGTATTGCACAAAACGGTTAATAAACGTTCAAGTCAGGTTATTACTATCTCTAGGTTGAACCCTATAATTGGGATTATCAATCTCTCGATTGACCCAATTTCTTGTTAGCCAAGCTTTCCTAGACTAAGTCTCTCTATCTCAAGTAGATACTAAGTCAAATAGGCATGAACTAATATTTGCAACCATTAATTTCACAAATTAAAGCATGAACAAAGATAAATAATAAATACCCAACCATAAACAATCATAAATTAAACACCCATAAGGTTTACACACTAGGGTTGGGTTACAACCCTAGTAATCTTGCTACTTATGCTTGAAATTGAAGAAATAGAAGAATAATGATAATTAAACTCATATTGTAAAATCAAAATGATAAAATCTATGTTAAAATATCCCAAAATATGAAAAACTACTAAAAGAAGCAAAGAGAAACGGCTACTGTAGTTGCTTATGTCAAAAGTTTTCCTAATTTTGTGAAACTCTTCCATGTGCGGTCCGCATGTTTCTTCAACTTGTCAGGAACTGAAGGTCTGCGGCCGCACAATTCTAATCTGCAGTCGCGAGGTAGTCTTTCTACGGTCCGCAGATTTAAAACTGCGGCCGCAACTTGGTCTCCTGCGGTCCGCGACTTTACTTCTGCGGCTGCAAGGCACTTCTTTTGCGGCCGCACAATTCTTGTGCGGTCTATAATTCTGAGGGACTTGGAACTTGGAAATTTGTGCATTCTCTAAACTTTGTACCTAGCCCAGCTTTTGCGGCCGCACAATTCCTGTACGGTCCGCTATTTGCACAAAAGTCTGATGGGCTTTCCTTCATCATCTGCGGCCGCAGATGGAATTCTGAGGTTCGCACTTTGTAAGCTTTTGTGCCTTTTATTATCTTGAGTTTAGATTACTCCTTTTTGAGTCAGATTTCATCTCGGGAGTTCATCTTCTAACATTCCTACAATTTAGCACATTTTATCAGTTTCAGAATTACAATTCAATGCTTTTAGACTAAAACAAAAGCTAAAAGACACTAATAAGTAGTCGAAAACCCACTTATCAACCCCAAACTTAAGTTTTTGCTTGTCCTCAAGCAAATAAAATAGTTCCCACCTCCACAAGTTAAGGGCCATTCCAGCCAATCAAAGGCGAGTCATTCACACATCAATTGGGACCAACAATTACCCACGCTACTTATGTATTATCAATAAGGCGACAAGTTAAACTTTTATGCACATAGAGTTCTAATGTGACACTTGAGCATCAAGAGTTGACTTTATTCATCAAGGAAGCTCGCTCTTTCATGTAGGTCATTGTGGATCCCAAACTCCTCCTTTTCTTCTCTCCGTTTGCCTATCTCACTTAAGAATTTTAACACTCAATCCAAAAATATTTGCGAAAGGTTCACTCATCTCTCTCAAGAGAATGTCGCAGGTACGGCTTTAAGTACCATAGGCTTGCCCCTCATGTAGATCGCCACTAATGTAAGCTTACTCGGCTTGAAATCACGTAGGAATTTTTCTGAATGTAATAAAGGCTTTGGACTAAAGTTGAATATACTATGGTAGAGCGGGTTCATCTTTCCTTAAGCACTCCATTTTGTTTTGTTCTCGGCTTATGCTTTGCTAATTCTTTGAGGCGCTTTCTTTTCCTTGGAGAACTAGAGAGACTTAACATTACTCTTTCTTGATCATGACATTCATTTTCTCCCTATTTGATTTCTCCATGCTTTGTATCATCACTTTTTTTTGCATTTTTCTTTTTGTTCTTTCCTTTTCTTGCCTTTCCTTCTCATCATTTATTTTCTCTTTTTGTGGCTTGATGCCTCCTTCAAGCACCTCGTCTCTCCCCCAAACTTACATTTTTATCCAATTGTATCACAAAAGTTTTAAGGAAAGCTCGGGTGCCAAGAGATGATCACGACAAAATGGGTAAAGGCTTGTAATATGGTTATCAAATGAGAAAGGATGGAGGCTCAAAGGGGTTGACTAGGGGTAACAACATTGGTGGGCAATAGAAAAATTCAAGCGGGTCAAGGAAAGTCTACAATCACTTCTCAAGCCAAGCAAAACTTAATATTTCGCCTTAAAACACATTCGGATCAAGTTCTAGACCATTCGCACGGATACTCGGACTTGCAACAAAAACATCTCACCTCTCACACAACTGAATTGTTAAAGAGAATAGAGTCGAGGGCCCACAACGACCACATTCAATGCTTTTAGACTAAAACAAAAGCTAAAAGGCACTAACAAGTAGTCGAAAACCTACTTATCAACCCCAAACTTAAGTTTTTGCTTGTCCTCAAGCAAATAAAATAGTTCCCACCTCCACAAGTTAAGGGCCATTCCAGCCAATCAAAGGCGAGTCATTCATACATCAATTGGGACCAACAATTACCCGCGCTACTTATGTATTATCAATAAGGCGACAAGTTAAACTTTTATGCACATACAGTTCTAATGTGACACTTGAGCATCAAGAGTTGATTTTATTCATCAAGGAAGCTCGCTATTTCATGTAGGTCATTTGGATCCAAAACACCTCCTTTTCTTCTCTCCGTTTGCATATGCAACTTAAGAGATTTAGCACTCAATCCAAGAATATTTGTGAAAGGTTCACTCATCTCTCTCAAGAGAATATCGCAGGTACGACTTTAAGTACCATAGGCTTGCCCCTCATGTTGATCGCCACTAATATAAGCTTACTCGGCTTGAAATCACGTAGGGCTTTTTCGGAATGTAATGAAGGCTTTTGGACTAAGGTTGAATATACTATGGTAGATCAGGTTCTTCTTTCCTTCAACACTCCATTTTGTTTTGTTCTCGGCTTATGCTTTGCTAATTCTTTGATGCACTTTCTTTTCCTTGGGGAACTAGAGAGACTTAGCATTACTTTTTCTTGATCATGAAATTTATTTTCTCCCTCTTTGATTTCTCCATGCTTTGTATCATGTGTCGAGCCTTCAGAAAATAGATAACCCAACCAGATGCACTGATAGACGAACCATTCCACTCTAATCTAGGCAACTTTGGCATCACCAAGGTAATAGTCTTGGCATGGAAATCAAGGACGGTGTGATATGGAGATCCCTAGTCCATGCCCATGATGACCTCAAAGTCGGTCATATCGAGCAATAGAAGATCCGCTCTAGTCTCATAACCATAAAATGTAACAATGCAGGACCGGTAGATCTGATCCACAATAAAAGAATCGTCCACAGGAGTGAACACATAGACAGGAGTACCCAAGGACTCACGAAGAACACCCAGGAAATGAGCAAACAGAGATGAAACATATGAATAAGTAGATCCTGGGTCAAATAGTACTAAAGCATCCCTACCACATATAGAAATAATACTGTGATTAGGGCATTTGAGGCCACTACATCGGGTCTGGCCAAAAAAGCATAGAACCTGGCTGGAGCGCCACCTGACTGGCCTCTACCCGACTGGCTTCCACCTCTATGACGGCCCCTACCCACCTTCCCCCCGCCTCTGGGCGGCCGGACTGCTGGTGGGGCAGCTGGTGCTGTAATCATAGGCTGCTGATCCTACTGCACTGTCTTGCCCTGAAGGCTGGGGCAGAACCTCCGCATTTGACTGAGATCCTCGCAGTCGAAACAACTTCTCGGCACGGTGGGCTGCTGACACGAAGTCTGACCTTGATGGATTGAATACCCATTGGAGGAACCCTTAATATCTAGTGGGCGGTAGGAACTCTCTGGCATGGTGCTGAAATAAGGTCGCACTGGAGCACCCCGAGGAGGCGGCGGCGCTGGATATGTGGGTATGCTAGACTGACCTCTCACAAACTGACCCTTTCCCCAAGCCGGGGTACCTCTGAACTCTCCAGAATACCGAAACCTCTTATCCCTCGTAGCCTGCTCTCGGCTACACTGACGTACACCCTCGATCCTCTGAGCTATCTCTACAACTAGCTCGTAAGAAGTCCCCATCTCAACCTCTCGGGCCATGGTGTCCTGAATGCCAGTGTGCAAACCCGCAGCAAACTTTCGCACTTTCTCTACATCGGTAGGAATGATCATAAGTGCATGGCGAGACAACTCAGAGAACCTCGCCTAATATTCGATCACTGACAACTCACCCTGATGAAGCTGATCGAACTGAAGTCGTAACTCTTCCCTCTGAGAGGGAGGGATATATCTATCCAGGAAAATACGGGTAAACTGGTCCCAAGTCATGGGAGGTAAATTTGCTGGTCTGCCGAGGATATATGACTTCCACCACCTACGAGCCCTGCCCTCCAGCTGGAAAGTAAAAAAATCCACCCACGTGTTTCCAATATCCACATGTTGTGTAGTCTGTCCCTATACCGATCAATAAAGTCCTGGGGGTCCTTATGTCGTTCACCTCCAAACACAGGAGGATGAAGCCTGGTCCATCTGTCCAATAGCTTCTGCTGATCGCCGGTCGTAGCTGGTCTAGGCTCAGGTATAGCTGCTGTAACTGGCTGAGCTCCACCTACGGGTAGTGCGCCCGGGGTTTGATATACGACAACTACATTCCCTGGAGCTTGAGCGGTAGGGGTCTGCACTCCCCTCCCGCCTGAGATGTGGTTGGGTTTGCTGGAAATAAACCAACCTGGGTCATAGTATCCATGAACCGTTGCATACGACCCATGTCCTCCTGGAAACCTAGCGCGGACATGAAATCCATCGGGGATGGCTTTGTTGCAGGTATCTCGCCTTGCTCCTCAATAATAGGATCCTCTACTGGATCCGCTGGTGGAATAGCTGGAGCAACTCAGGGACGTCCTCGCCCTCTACCACGGGCTAAAGCCCTCTATTGGCCTCGACCTCTAGCAATGAGGGGAGCAGCTCCTCCCTGGTCTAGAACATCCGCTGCACGCGTTCTCACCATATGTGAGAGAATAAGAGAAAGATACTTAGTACCATATCAACTGTACGATAGGAGATGAAGAAAGAGTAGTTTCCTAACACCCTATAGCATCTCGAAGATAAGTACGGACGTCTCCACACCGATCTGCAAGACTCTATTAGGCCTGCTCATAACTTGTGAGACCTACGTGAATCTAGTGCTCTGATACCATGTTGTCATGACCCAATTTCTCCTATGGGCCGTGATGGCGCCCAGCGCTATGGCTAGGAAAGCCAGTAGTGAATTAAACATGTTATTCCTCCTTTTAATAAGTTTCCAAGTAGTTAAATTCTATTTAATAAGAAATTAAGGAGTAGAAAATTTAAAATGAAGCGTAGACAACTGAGTGGCAAACATAGTGATATAAGTACTCCAAAATCATAAAGTCTACCAGTGTGTGCGCCAAGACCTGGTGTCACAAGTGTATGAGCAACTAGTATAATATACAAAACTCTAACTACTGCCTGAATATAAAGTAGACAGAATGTAAATACAGAAGAAAGACCCTGGGAGCAGCAGAACGACTCAGAAAGCAGCCCACCACTAGGCCTCGGGATATCTGAGATGCGCGTCAGTAAGACCGCCAGATGCACCTGCCTCAGATCCTGCACGATTAGTACAGAAGTGTAGCGTGAGTACATAAACAATATGTACCCAGTAAGTATCTAGTCTAACCTCGAAGAAGTTGTGACGAGGGGTCGACTTCGACACTTACTAATGGCTAACAATATGAATATAGAAATTCTAAACAAGCATGAGGTATGTAAATAATTATAATAACTCATTAACAAGCAGGTGCGAATAATTCTTTCATAAATTAATAAGTCCCAAATAAATTCTCGTCGTTAATAAGTGTAACCTCATAAGCCATAAAATAATATGTATGATTAGGCTCCGAGTATGATTAGGCATAATTTATGGCGAGGTCGTATGGCCCGATCCAGAATAATGTGTACACTGCTGAGGAATGTGCAGCACGATCCATAGATGCATCTATCTATTGCCGAGGCGTTCAGCCCGCTCCACAAGAAGAGAGGATACTTTATAAGCATTTGACTTAAACATTATAACAAGGCTAATACACAATAATAATAATGTTCCATTTACGGTCAAGTAATTCGCTAAAAATGCAAGTAAGTGAAATTATGTCTTTTACAATTCCTCTAACATTAATTTAGGCACTTAAATTAACAAGTAGGGTGCAACATAACAAGTAATTTATGATTTGGGTCCTAAACTACCCGGACATAAGTATAAATAGTAGCTACGCACGGACTCTCGTCACCTCGTGCGTACATAGCCCCCCACAATTATAAGCAAATATTAATGTAAATCGTATATGGGGCAAATTCCCTCTTACAAGGTTAGACAAGAGACTTACCTAATCTCAAGGCTCACTTTCTGGTCATAAAGTTTGCTCTAAAGCCCTAACTCGATGCCAAATAATCCAAAATTAGTCAAATGTTATATAAATTATTCAATACATGTTCAAAAGTTCATATTCTAACTATTAGAGTGATTACCCAACCCCAATTGAAGGATTTCTAAAATTCATCCCTGGGCCCACATGCCTGGATTTCGGAAATTTTCAAATAAAGTTGTTACCCATAACCTCACGAACTCAAATATATAATATTTACTCAATTCCCTAACCCTTTTTCGTGGTTAAATCCCATTTTTATCAAAACCTAGATTTTTCATCTAAACCCATGATTTTTCACAATTGTACATGTTAAAATCTACCCATAATCTATATATTTAACTTATATTGTATAACAATTACTTACCTCAAAGTTCTAGGTGAAAACACCTCTCTAAGAGCTCCAAAATCGCCCAAGAGGTGAAAGAAAATGAGTCAAAATTGTCTAAGTCCCGTATTAAATAAATCATTCTGCCTCCAGCGATATTCGCACCTGCGGAGGGTTGGCCGCTTCTGCGGCTCCGCATCTGCTGAAAATCATCGTAGATGCGGCCCTTGCCCAGTTGGCCTACTTCCGCATCTGCGGACCATTGGCCCGCTTCTGCGGGTCCGCTCTTGCGACGCGCGTGCCGCTCCTGCGATTTTGGCCGCATCCGTGGTTACCTCCATCGCACCTGCATGTTCGCAGGTGCGCACACTGACCCGCATCTGCGGTTCTTGGGCTGCTCCTATTGGGACTCTTCTGCGGCTGCTGGCTCGCTTCTGCGAGCTCGTACCTACGTCTGGCCCTCCGTAGGTGTGAGTGCACCAGAAGCTGGATGGTTCAGCTGCTCACCCAAGACCAAACGACCTTTGCGCATCATCCGAATGGACTCCGAGGCTCCGTCCAAACATACCAACAAGTTTAAAATCATAAAACAGACCCTCTCGCACCCTTGGAACTAGGGGTGGGCTTAATACCGGCCGTACAGTGAATTTCGGGTTAATCAGTTATTTGGTCGGTGTGCGGTTTTTAAATTATTAAATTTTGATTTTTCGGTGCGATTTATGATTTTGGTTTTCGGTTAAACCGAAAAACCGAAATATTGGGTATGAATTGAGAAAAATAGGTTTGAACATATGTGTTCTTGAGAGTCCAAAATTCCGGCCTACAGACTTACGTTACCCATCTGACGCCCAATACCCATATGAACTCTAAATCCCAATTTACCCAAACCCATCTGTACCTAAGCATATTAGTCTACAGACTAAGTTACGTTACTTCCCACTCCCAGTATTCCCTAACCCTAATTCCCTTGCTTAGAAATTAGAAATTAGGGTTCTTGAGACTTTCGACGTCCTTCCTCCTCTGTGCGTCTATGACGACGCCCGACTACTGTGAGCCTGTGACACCTTCTTCCTCCGCTCGTCTCTCATCCTTCTTCCTAAAGTTAGGGGTTACCTCCTTCTTCTGAGTTCCTTTTCAATTTTCCCTCGCTGCTCATTCAATTTTGGTGTAGATCTTGTACCTTTTGGTATACCACTTTTATACAGGAGTTCCCTCACCATCATCAATTAAATTATTTTTCCTTATTAAAAAAATATTTGTTATTGGAGTTCTGTCCTTAACTTTACGTGTATTTTTTATCTTCTCTATGTTGATACATATAAATCCCTGTGTGGCACAAACATGGCACAACTAGAACATTTTGACTTAAAATTGTTTACTAGTTTGCATTTTTAATTCTGTTTTCATTCGATTTTCTATAGATGGCAGAAGTTGAAAGTAGAGTAAGTGAGGTGGGTTCATCTGAAAGGGAACCTACTTCTTCACCTACAAATTCAGTTGAAACTAGTCAAGGCCCAAAAAAAAGAAAATCCGTACAATATAGATCAACTGCTTGGGATCATTTTGAAAAGTTTAAAGATGATAATGGAGGTGATAAAGCAAAGTGTAAACATTGTGGTCGTGATTATAAAGCTGATTCACGATTGAATGGAACAACATCATCGAATACTCATTTAAAGAATTGTCTAAAAATACCACGGAAAGTTGATAATACTCAAACATAATTGTGTTTACAAAAGGATAGGCAAATTAATGGTGGGGTGCTTTGGAAATTTGATCAAGAACTAGTTAGGAGGGATTTAGTTGAGATGGTGATTATGGAGGAATTACCTTTTAGCTTTGTGGAAAAGAAAGTCTTTAAGAAATTTATGAGTATATCCCAACCTCTATTTAATGTTCCTTCTCGTAGGATAATTACAAGGGATTGTTTTCAAGTTTACAGTGAAGAGAGGCTTAAACTAATGAAAACTTTCAGAGAAGTAAAACCAAAAGTTTTCCTTACTACAGACACATGGACTTCGTTATAAAGAATTAACTATATGTGTTTGACGGGTCATTTTATTGATAAAGATTGGGTGTTGCATAAAAGAATACTAAATTTTTGCCCTATCTCTAGTCATAAGGGTGACGAAATGGCAATCGTTATTGGTAATTGTTTGCTTGAATGGAAATTGGATAAGGTAATAACTGTTACTGTTGATAATGCTTCTTCGAATGATGTCACGGTCAAAGAATTTTCTAAACAACTAGATATGTGAAAAACTAATTCGATGAGTGGTAAGCATATTCATGTGAGATTCATGTCTCACATACTTAATCTAATTGTGCAAGATGGTTTGAAGGAAATAAATATTTCTGTAAAACGTGTTAGACAAGCTGTGAGGTACATGAGATCATCTCCGCAAAGGACCTTAAAGTTTAGGGAATATTGTGCACATCAAGAGGTAGAATGTAGCAAAACATTGTGTTTGGATGTTCCTACTAGGTGGAATTCCACCTACTTGATGTTGGAAACGATGCAAAACTTTGAGAAAGCCATTGACACGCTTCATCTTTTTGATGATGGATTTTTTACTCATCTTTGTACGCATGTTTGTGAGGATGGGAATGTTGTAGGTCCATTTGTATGTGATGATTGGATGAATGTGAGAAACGTGATAAAGTTTCTTGAAAGATTTCACGAGCTCACCGAAAAAGTTTCAGGTTCACATTATGCCACTTCTAATTGTCATTTTGAGGATATATGTGAGCTTGATAGTCATTTGAAAGCTTGTTTAGCTAGTGATGATACTAATTTGAGTAAGATTGCAGGGAAGATGAAAGAAAAGTTTAAAACATATTGGGGTGAACCTGAAAAGATGAATAAAATAATATTCATTGCTTCTGTAGTAGATCCTCATAACAAATTAGAGTATGTTAGTTTTGCACTTGAGGAAATGTTCGGGGAGGAACCAGGGAAGAAATTAACTGCCGAAGTGGATACTTATTTGAATTCTTTGTTTGGGGAGTATCGAAAAGAATATTCCAAACGATGATATCTTCAATCATCTCCATCTAAATCTACTTCATTTGATGACACATCTGATTCATCTAGTGGGAATGTGAGAACAAAATCTGTGAGAATAAAGCAATTGCTGAAAAGGCAAAAGGAAGATTCCGGAAGTGTAGGTGCTAAATCTAAGTTGGAAAGATATATTGGTGAAGGACAAGAGCCATTTTCTGATGATTCTGATGACTTTAAAATCTTATATTGGTGGAAAATTAATGAGCCTCGATTTTCTATTCTATCTGAGCTAGCTCGTGATGTATTAGCCATTCCAATTTCTAGTGTTGCATTGGAATGTGCATTTAGCACCGATGGCCGCATTCTTGATTCATTTAGGAGTTCATTGACTCTTAGGTTGGTGCAAAGACTTGTTTGTGTTCAAGATTAGTTTAGATGTGAGGGTACTCCTATTAATGTTGAAGAAGATTTGGAGTTTCTTGAGCAAATTGAACTTGGTAAGATTTTGCGTTTTATGAGTATTTTAGTGAAAATTAGTTTACTTTGTAAGTTTAAATGACACACTTTATCAAATTATATTTAGATATGATAAAGAACGGAAGAGAAACTTGCATTGTTGAAAGAGATACTAGCATTGTTGATGCATAGTTTGAACAAGTGGTAAGTTTAAAGATTTGCTTGTTTTATGATATCCTTTTGTTATTTATAATTACAAATATTTTATTAACTTGTGATCTTTTCTTTTTTGTAGGTTCAACTATGCCTCGTGGTCCTAAAGCTAGATCGCCTATTTGGGAACATTTTGAGCTAGTTGAAGAAAATGAAGAAGCCCGCAAAGCAAAGTACCTTCATTGTGGTCGAGTTTATAATTGTCATCCGAAGTATTATGGTACTTTTGGCTTAGTGAAGAATATTAAGAAGTGTCTCATGCCTCATCCAGTGATTCGTATCCTTTTCTAGACTTACTTTGTGGCTTGTGGGTTGTGACTAGTTTGCCACTGTTTTGTTGTTTGGTGATGGTATGTCTAGAATTGTTTTGGACTTTGGTAGCTGCGAATTTTAGCTAAACTGTGTTTGCTGAATAATCTTAAAATCATTAGCAGAATAGTTCAGTTTTGTAGGTGTTAGTCTTTGGTTCTTTCTTAATGTTTCAAATTCTGATGCTACGCTTCTGGGACACTGATATTGATAGTAATGATCCATTGTGAGAGGAAGGTAGGTATATTTCAAAGATTTTTGACTGTTTGAGATTTGCAGACTTTTCTGCAATCTTTTTTCTATTCTTTTTCATGCATTGCGAAGGCTTAAAATCTAGTGGTAAAACTGGTGTTTCGAGAGTGCCGGACTGCCAACTAGAAACAGTGAAAGAATTTGCTACAATTAAAGATCTCTAGTCTACATCGGATATAAAAATCTTGAACCGTTAATAACCGAAAAACTAAATCGGAAATAACCAAACCTTGAAAAAACCGCACCGAACCGTAAATACTTTTGTTTGATTTGGTTATTAATATTACAAAACCGAAAATCAATAAACCGAACCTTACTTTCATAATAACCGGCCGAACCGACCGATGCCCACCCCTACTAGAACGTGAAAAATAACATTAAAACTAAGAATCACAACCCAAAACTAATAGGATCAACTTATGAACTACAACTCTTCCAACTAACTCCAAACGCGCCAAAACATGCTTAAACTACTCGGAATAATACCAAATTTGGCGTGCAAGTCTTAAATCACCATACAGAATTATTTCCAGGCTCAGAATCCCAAACGGACCCCGATCACACCAAAACCTACTCCAAACCAAATTTAAAGCACTTTAAAACCTTCAAGGTGACAACTATCAATATTAAGCACCGAAACGCTCCCGGGTCATCCAAAACCCGATCCAAACATATTTCAAAGTCCAAAATCATCATACGAACCTATTAAAACTGTCAAATCCTAGTTCAAAGGTCGTTTACTCATGTAATGACCCAACCGGTCATTTTAACTTTTAGAAACCCATTCCCTAAAATAAAACTTCACGTATGTGCTTTTAATGGTTATTGACTTGCAGGGATGGTTGGTTCAGGATTTGGAAGTGTTTGGGTTGAAATCGGGTTACTTGGTTTTTTAAGTTAGCCTTAAAAGGGCAAGTTTGACTTTGGTCAATATTTTGAGAAAACGACCCCGGAATCGGGATTTGACGGTTCCAATATCTCTGTATGGTGATTTTGGACTTAGGAGCGTGTTCGGAAATTTAGTTGGAACTCTGTAGTTAAATTAGGCTTGAAATGACTAAAACAAGAATTTATGTTTGGAAGTTTGACAGGGGAGTTGACTTTTTGATATCGGAGTCAGAATCCAGTTCCAAAAATTTTCATAGCTTCGTTATTTCATTTATGACTTGCGTGCAAAATTTGAGGTCAATTAGACTTGAATTGGTAGGTTTCGGTATTTAATGTAGAAGTTAGAAATCTTAAGTTTCATTAAACTTGAATTGAGGGATGATTCGTGGTTTTAGCTTTCTTTGGTGTGATTTGAGGGTTCTACTAAGTTCGTATGATATTTTGGGACTTGTTGGTATAATTGGTTGAGATCCCGAGGGGCTCGAATGAATTTCGGACGACTAACGGATCATTTTTGGCCTTTGGAACACTGCCGATAGCTGCTGATATCTTCTTATGAATTCCTTATACGCGATCATATAGGTTGGTCTGCGATCGCGTAGAGTAATTTGGGCAGTGGTGGATTTGTTCTACGTGATCGCGTGAATGGGGTTGCGATCGCGTAGGCTTAATTTGGCAGCTGAGAATTTGTTCTATGCGATCGCGTGTGCAAGTCCGCGATCGCGTAAGTTGGTTTCAGTTGTGCCATGTGAACGCGTGGATAAGGCCGTGTTCGCGAAGAGGAAATAAAGCAGAAGCGGACCACGCGCTTAATGCTTCGCGATCGCGTGAGGAGGCTCAAGGTCACGTAGGCTTGCGGAGACTGTGCTTCGCGATCGCGTGGGATTTTCCGTGATCGTGTAGGGTTAATGTTTGGACAGAAAATTTGTGCTACGCGATCGCGTGAGGAAGTTCGCGATTGCGTAGAAGGAATAACTGGGCAGAGAGTTTAAGTTTTGAAAATGGGACTTCATCCCATTTTTCTTTTTTTAGCGATTTGGAGCTCGGGTTTAGGCAATATTTGGGAGATTTTCAGAGAAAACAACGGGGTAAGTGTTCTTAACTCAATATTGGTTATATTACCTGAATCCATCACTATTTTTATCATTTAATTGGATAATTGAGTTGGAAAAATTTGAAAACTCTCTTGGATAGATTTGAGGATTTGAGGGCCGAATTGTTATTGGAATTTAGTGATTTTGGTATGGGTAGACTCGTGGTTAAGTGGGTGTTCATATTTCGTAACTTTCGCCGGATTCCAAGATGTGGGTCTCACAGATAAATTTTATAATTAATTTCAGAATTTGTATTGAAAATGTAGCATTTTCTTATAGAATTGATACCTATAATTTTTAGTGATTGTATCAAATTATTTTGGTTAGATTCGAGCCAGACAGAGTTGGATAATCGTGAAAAAGGCCTTCTAGTGGATTAAATTGGAGCAAGACGAGGTAAGTCTCTTGTCTAATCTAGTGAGGGGGAAGTTACCCCATAGATAATTAAAGTAATAATTGTTGCTAATTGCGGGGGCTACGTACGCACGAGGTGACGAGAGTCCGTACGTAGCTACTATAAATGCTAAAGTCTGGGTAGTTTAGGATTCAAAGCATGAATTACTTGTGTAAATTGTATTCCCTGATTAATTAATATTAAATTGATATATATGAATATATTGTGAATCGTTAGATAAAGTTATTAAAGGATGGAAATTTCATATGCTTGATTTTCTGTTTAAATCAATTAATTGTTAAAAGAAATTGTTCTTCCTTCCAAATTTATCTCATAATAAATATATTCTCCTTCCGGAGGTACATAAGAAAATGTCCTCCTTTCTTGTGGAGCGGGTCGAACGCCTCGGCAGGATATATGCATCTATGGATCGCACCGCACGTCCCTCGGCAGTGTACACGACACTCTAGATCGGGTCGTACATCCTTGACATAAATCATGTTTAATAATAATAATAATTACACGATACTTTAATAGCTTATTTCAGCTTGCGAAGCTAATTAATAAATTGAAAAATCCTTGAAATTTAATGAATTATTATTTTTGCTTGTTAAAGAATTAATTGTTATTCCTGTAAATGATATTTAATTGATAAATTAGAAATTATTTGAATTGAAGGAATTTAATCAATATACTGAGGATTGTTTCATTGGAAGGAATTTGATTATTTTCGCTGATTAATTAAATTATTGCAAATTCTGTAAATCATGCCGATTTAAATATCCTAGTTGTATTTCCATTTTTATTATTGACCCATAGTGAGTGTCAAAGTCGGCCATCTCGTCTCTACCACTTCGAGATTAGGCTTGATATTTATTGGGTACACGTTGTTTACGTACTCATACTACACTTGCTGTACTTTTTGTGCAGGACCTAAGGCAAGTACTTGTGGGGGACCTATCGTCTTACACCCACGCTATCCAGGGGCATAGTGGTGAGCTGCCTTTCTGAACCGTTTTGCAGCTACTAATGTCTCTCCTTATATTTTTTTCATTCTGTCTATTTTATTTCAGACAGTATTTGAGGTTTTGTATAATCTACTAGATGCTCATACAGTTGTGGCACCAGGTCTTGGCACACACATTGGTAGAATTTGGGTTTTATTATTTCTCTTGGTTTTAAATTTTATCAATGAATGTTTAATTTATTAAGTTGGCTTGCCTAGACGTAGTGTGGGGCGCCATCACGACCTATAGGTGAAATTAGGTCATGACAACATGGTATGAGAGCACTAGGTTCACGTAGGTCTCACAAGTTATGAGCAGACCTAATAGAGTCTTGCGGATCGGTGCAGAGATGTCCGTACTTATCTTCGAGGGGCTATAGGGTGTTAGGAAAAATACCTTTCTTCATATTCCATCATGCAATTAATGTAGTACTAAATATCCTTCTTTTATTCTCTCTCAGATGGTGAGAACGCGTTCAAATGAAGTTCCAGACTAGGGAAGCGCTACTCCCCCAATTGCTAGAGGCCAAGGCTGAGGCTGAGGGAGAGCTCCAGCCCGTGGTAGAGGGCGAGGACGTCCCAGGACTGTTCCAGTTATGCCGCCAGTGGGTCCAGCAGAGAATCCCATTATTGAGGAGCAGGGTGAGGTGCTTGTGGTAGAGCCAGCTCCGGTGGATTTCACATCTGCACCGGGATTTCAGGATGTCATGGGTCGTATGCTGCGGTTCATGGACAATATGACTCAGGCCGGTTTATTTTCGGCAGACCCAGTCAGAGGCAGGCGGGGGAGCACGGACACCTACCGCTCAGGCTCATGGACAGGCAGCTGCTGTATTGCAGACCCAGGGTGCACTACCCGTGGGTGGAGCCCGACTAGTGGCAGCAGCTACACCTGAGCCCAGGCCAGCTGTAGCCACCGATCCTCAAAAACTTTTGGACAGATGGACTAGACTACATCCTCCTGTCTTTGGGGGTGAGCGACATGAGGATCCCCAGGATTTCATTGATCGGTGCAAGGATAGACTGTACAATATGAGGATATTGGAGTCACATGGGGTAGACTTTGCTACTTTTCAGCTAGAGGGCAGAGCCCGTAGATGGTGGCAGTCTTATGCTCTTGGCAGACCAGCAGATTCTCCTTCCATGTCTTGGGATAGGTTCACCCGTATCTTCCTGGACAGGTATATTCCACCCTCTTAGAGGGAAGAGTTGCGGTTTCAGTTTGAGCAACTCCAGCAGGGTCAAATGTCAGTGACTGATTGTGAGACGAGATTTTCTGAATTATCTCGCCATGCACTTATGATACTCCCTACTAAGGCAGAGAGAGTGTGGAGGTTTGTAGCAGGTTTACATACTGGTATTCAGGCCACTATGGATCGAGAGGTTGAGATGGGTACTTCTTATAAGCGAGTTATGGAGATAGCCCGGAGGATTGAGGGTGTGCGTCAGCGGAGCCGAGAGCAGATTATGAGAGATAAGCGGTTCAGGTACTCTGGAGAGTTCAGAGGTGATCCGTCTGGGGGCAGTCCAGCAGACCCTCATTTCCAGCACCACCACTTCCTCGAGGTGCTCCAGTGCGACCTTATCTGAGTGCTATACCAGAGAGTTCCTACCGTCCACCAGCTATTCAGGGTCCTCCCAGTTATTAGTCAGAAGCACATCGCACCGAAGAGTTGTTATGAGTGCGGGGACCCCAGTCACATGCGGAGGTTTTGTCCCAGCCTTCGGGGTAGACCAGTACCGCAGGGTCAGCAGCCTATGCTTACCGGACCAGTTGCTCCACCAGTAGTCCGACCACCAAGAGG
>AWOL01S0013533.1:0-29106 GCA_000715115.1 Nicotiana otophora | reverse complement strand
GGGGGGGGCTGTGATTATCACGTGACTTTCTTATTCAATGCATTATGAAGCTGGGAATAAGATAAAGAGAGAATATTCCAAGTGAATGAAAAGGTAAAGAACAAGTTGTCTGACACAGACAAAAGAGTGAATCTCCAAGCTCCGAAATTGAATCCTCTGCCGAGTGCCAACCTGTCCATAATTTCCTCACTTCTATAAACTTGTTTTAGTTTTATGGCACTATCTTTTTTTAAATATATAAAAAATTTATTTTTACATAAAAAATTTAAAAAAAATATTTTCTTAAATTTAATATTGTAAAAGGTCAAAAAAACCTAAAACCTCATGATTTCACTGCATAAAAATAACATAAAATGTCATATCTAAAATAGTTCCAATAAAGAGCTAAAATGGAACTAGTAAATGATATACTTTTCCGTCCCAACTTATGTAATGGAGTTTGAGTGAGTGTAAATTTTATGAATTTTTTTTTGTTTGAAACTTATAGTCTAAAAGAAGTCATACAAATTTGTAGACTATAGATCATCTTAGTATAAATACGGAGTTTAAAGTTATTAGGTTTAAAGAAGTCATTCTTCTTAAGAACGAATTAAAAAGAAAATACCATCACTGGAGCAACAGATCATAACCTGTCTTTTTGCCAATATTGACCTCTTGGACAAAAAGGGAGTAATTAATAATAAGTGAGTCCTCACAGAATGTGCTGATAAACAAGAAAACAACACCTACATGCTAGCTCGCAGTTGCAACTTGCTCGGAAATCATGTTTAGACCCATTTCTCCTCAGTGGGAAAGATTAATATATACTCTCCTAAGTTTGGTTAGAAAACATGAACAATGGAAGAGACCAAATTGATATTCTAATCCCGCAGAGCGCCATGTGATTATTTGGGATGCATTTGGGTTTGTTCTTTCTTTCTTTTGTTAGTAAGCGTTTCGTGCCGTTCAATATTTCTGCAATGTTATAGATTTATTTATGAAAAGGTTTCTTTTCACGATCTATGGACATTTATGACTAGCAAGATGACATATTTTTCAAACCAAGACAGAATTGTGCAAATTAAAAAAAAAAATAAAAATTGACATGTATGCCAAATATATGAAATACCAAAATTATCTTCTTATGAGTTGTGATCTCCACATTTCTTTTCATTTTCTCTCTTATAAAGGTATGAATATTTAGATCAGGTTTATTAATAAGTCAAATCATTAAAGATAAAATAAAGAGCTAAGATTAATTTGCAAAAAAAAATTACGTTATTCTTTTTTGCATTAACTAAAAAAAGTATATCACTTAAAACGCGACGAGTAGTAATTTGTATTGGATGTGTATTACCAGAAGTTAGAAATGGTTGAACTGCTTAACCTTGGTCAATTCTGAAATGGCAGCATTAATCAAAATATCTATAACATCAGAATCAGGTGATCAGCGGGGGCTGTGCAATATTGTTTATTCGTTCTCAGTAAAAACCAAGAAATGTTCAACTTTATGCTACATATGTTTACAAATTACAAGCCATCGGGCTGAGAGCGAGAGTAATATCTCCCAAGTGCCGCCATTTTGGTGTGAAATTCGAGTTCTGCTAAAGACAATAGGATTTTTCTTAAAAATGAAGGGCAGTAATTAATACCTTTGGACATTTATATAAAAGATAAAAAGTATATCTCCACTCCCAACACCACATCCTCCCTCATATTTAAGGGCCAAGATCTCATTTAATGACTCTTAACGGAAGAATGAATCGGTAGAAGTCCTAAGTTCAAACTTTACGACCACCAATTTACAAAATTATTTTTGCGTGCCAAAAAATAAAAAAGACTCATACGTAAAAGCTTGTTGCAAACCTTCAAAAAAAAAAAACACATTTCTAACAGTTTAAATTTCTATACACATTCATGCAATTTTTGCAGGAATAACTCCGTTTGTTAACATTTCAATTTGAACAAAAATATAAAGTTTCAAAATCGGAAAAAAGTAAAAGACAAAGAAGAACAAAACGCGGTCCTTGTTAGGATAACAGGATTGGATGTGAATAGTTCCAAATTTCATTAAACTTTACAAATACCCAGTGTTCATTGACATGCAAAAAGTAAGATGACTTCCCTCAATGTAAGTGATGAAGAAGCTCAACACCTCTGTTTTAAAGAATGGATGAAGCTCCAAGAGCAAGACCTCTTGGGGCTCCTCTATGCCCTCAACCATTCCTCCTCCTCCAGCACCTCTCGCACTAGCGCTAACAGCGACTGCCACCTAAAACAACTCATTTCAAAATCCATCAAACACTTCCAAGACTACATTGACAACCGCAGACATTTTGCACGTAACGATGTCAGTGCCTACCTTGCTCCCACTTGGTGTACCACTTTAGAAAGCACCATGCTCTGGATCTCTGGGTGCCATCCGTCCAGTTTCATTCGGCTTGTTTACGCGCTTAGTGGCAGAGAACTCGAATCTCATCTATCTAACTATCTCCAAGGTAAGAGATATGGCGACCTCAGTGAGCTGTCGACCATACAACTGAAATCAGTCGACGAGTTACAGATGAAGACGATAAGCCAAGAAAACCGGTTGTCAAATAAGCTCGCCAGCTTGCAGGAGGAGATAGCTGATCATCCAATCGCCATTATCGCCAATGAAGTGGGAAATTTTGCTGAAATATGTGGTGAAGCAGAGGAGGCCCTAGATAAACATGCTAAGTGTTTAATGAACGTTGTAGAAGAAGCTGATAAGCTAAGGATGGAGACTTTCAAGGAGCTGGTGATGAACATATTGACTCCATTTCAAGCTCTTCAATTTCTGGTAGCTAGCAAGAAGCTCCATCTTTGTATCAATGCTTGGGGTAAAAAAAGAGATCTTCAGCATGGGAGGAACAGAGGAACAGTAGAGGGAAACATCTATCCAACTTTATCTTGAAAAGCAAAATAAAGAAGTGAGAAATGTTTTTGGAAATTTTTAAATGGAATAATGTTTAGTTGGTACTAAGTCTGGATTATTTTTACTGCCTTTGTTATTTCTTTTAATCTTTTAATTGTTGTTTTGGTATGATTCTTCAAAAAAGTTAAAAAACAAAAAAAATACTTTAGTGTGATTTAGCATGAAGCCTAAAACGATGTTGAATATCCAACATTAATTTCACAGTTTTGAATCTGTTCTCATTCCACAACATGAAGAGAAAGAAGAAAAACAATCCTCTAATGTGGCCGATTGTATAAACTGATGCTGATTTTTACGTGAAGACTATATCTCTTAAAATCCCAAATAAACGGCCCCTAAAGTCAAACTAAGGCATTCAACCTGAAAAGCAAGAGCAATAAAGTGATATAAATCAGATACTACTTATTTCTTTTCATAAAATCTTAGTTGTAGCCAATTATTGATAACTAGCAAACTTAATTTTTCCAAAAATTATTAATAAAGAAAATGACTAAGATTTCTGAAAATAGTTTGTATTTGGATTGCCATTTTCCAACAAAAATCTCATATAATTTAGTTTAGATTGGATAATAATATTCTTAAACAAAAAGCTATATTTGGAAATTGGAACTCTTACTTCGAAAAACTGTTAGTCAGATTTTCAAATTATTAAGGGGAAGTAAGTTGGCTCCAGGCACTCAGTTCTAGAAAATAATTTTCAAACTACTAGAGAAAATTCTGCAATGGTGTATGTGCCAAACTGCACAGGGCACATTTATTTTTGTAAGTAATGCATAAGGGCAGTAACAACAACAACAACAACCCAGTATAATCTCACTAGTGGGGTTTGGGGAGGGTAGTGTGTACGCAAACCTTACCCCTACCCTGGGAGTGTACGCAAACCTTACCCCTACCCTGGGGTAGAGAAGCTGTTTCTAATAGACCCTCGGCATCCTTCCCTCCGAGAACTCCCCACCTTGCTCTTGGGGTGACTCGAACTCACAACTTCTTGGTTGGAAGTGGAGGGTGCTTACCATCAGAGCAACCCACCTTGTCCATAAGGGCAGTAAATAGTTACTAAATAAGGGTAGCCATTGTCGCTTATTGTGCGAGGTAACAACTTAGGTCCCCGATATATTTTTGTACTCTTCGTTGGTTGAATGATAGGGTCATGCTACCATACGGCGTAATTGATTTAAAAAACTAAAGAAAATTCTGAGAGGGGAAAAGAGGTGTGACAAGTTATGCGTCTTTTGTTCTAATGATTTGACAAACTTCATGAGAGAACTAGATAAGGAACCTGATACAATTAATTTTCTTGTGTTCAGAGTAACTAGTCAGATGTCTGGTTCAATTATCAATGAAATCAAATAAGGGAACAACACAACAACAACAACAACCCAGTATAATTCCACTAGTGGGGTCTGGGGAGGGTAGTGTGTACGCAGACCTTACCCCTACCCNGCATCCTTCCCTCCAAGAACTCCCCACCTTGCTCTTGGGGTGACTCGAACTCACAACTTCTTGGTTGGAAGTGGAGGGTGCTTACCATCAGAGCAACCCACCTTGTCCATAAGGGCAGTAAATAGTTACTAAATAAGGGTAGCCATTGTCGCTTATTGTGCGAGGTAACAACTTAGGTCCCCGATATATTTTTGTACTCTTCGTTGGTTGAATGATAGGGTCATGCTACCATACGGCGTAATTGATTTAAAAAACTAAAGAAAATTCTGAGAGGGGAAAAGAGGTGTGACAAGTTATGCGTCTTTTGTTCTAATGATTTGACAAACTTCATGAGAGAACTAGATAAGGAACCTGATACAATTAATTTTCTTGTGTTCAGAGTAACTAGTCAGATGTCTGGTTCAATTATCAATGAAATCAAATAAGGGAACAACACAACAACAACAACAACCCAGTATAATTCCACTAGTGGGGTCTGGGGAGGGTAGTGTGTACGCAGACCTTACCCCTACCCTGGGGTAGAGAGGCTGTTTCCAATAGACCCTCGGCATCCTTCCCTCCAAGAACTTCCCACCTTGCTCTTGGGGTGACTCGAACTCACAACCTCTTGGTTGGAAGTGGATGGTGCTTACAATCAGAGCAACCCACATTGTCGAAATAAGGGAACAACAGATGGAACAAATAGGGATCAGTTCCCTGGTCGTTGTGCAGTCAACTCTACAGTTGTAAAAGTTGCTGCACTATACCGTCTGGCAGGCTGCTTGATGGTAGGCTATAATCCCGTATTTTAGTCGCTTTTTGCACTCTAATTCACTGCACTTTACTTGTGTTGAGCTTTAATTAGTAGTGTTTTGCATTTATTGTGTGTTTTATGCCGTGTAGGAGTGATTCTGAGTTATTTAGATATTGCGGAGCAAATTTAAGCTATTTGGAGCTTTCAAG
The DNA here is from genome assembly GCA_000715115.1 of Nicotiana otophora. Taxonomy (NCBI): domain Eukaryota; kingdom Viridiplantae; phylum Streptophyta; class Magnoliopsida; order Solanales; family Solanaceae; genus Nicotiana; species Nicotiana otophora. Next base: position 23,786 of record AWOL01S0013533.1, on the reverse strand, counting down.
TCTGAGTAGAAGCTTAAGGGATCAAACCGGAATCGCGTTTGGGGGTCGAGGACCAAGTTCGGATGTCGAAAATTGGAGAAATGAACTTAATCTAAGAAAAATGCGGCGCGCCGCATGGGGCGGTGCGACAGTGCAAATTATACCCAGAAATTAATTTGCAAATCGTTTTGGAATTTTCCACAAGCGCGCCGCATGTGGCGGCACGGTAGCACAAAAATATTAGAGTAACTTCCCATTTTCGCTAAAAAAAAGGGTAAATTCGTTTGGGATTTATTGGGGGATGGCTTAAATGCACAAAACAAAAATACTATTTTCAGGACTTTTGACACATTTTTGACCTAAGGAGGCTAAGGAGGCTTGGGAAGAACACAAGCATAAGAATTTCATCATTCCTTCCTCACTCAAGATCGGGGTTTGGATTGAATTTTTATTTTTCTATACTTTAGTTATATTTGTGAAGAACTTCTCCATGTCTATGGAGTAGTTCCTTTTGAGGTTTGATGGATTTGGTGTATTGATGATTGTTTATGGATTATAACTCTATTTTTATATATTTGAACCGTTTTGGAAGATTTAATTATTGCATCTATATTCACTAGTTCATGTAATCGAGAGAGGCATAACTTGTGATATCTTTGCATTATATTGTTGGTTGAGTTCATAGATTCTTCTAAGTAATCGAAAGAGGCTAGTTGAATCATTGATTAAACCTAGTTAGGAGGAAAATAGAAAAAGATTTTCCTAAAGACCGATCCACTACGCATTCTTGCATATCTTCAAAGTACTTAAATTAGTTCATCTCGTGAGGTTAAGACTTAATCGAGAGAAGAATTTTTGCTGAATGTTTGAAATAATAATAAAGTGAATTCGAGAGACTCACTTGAACATTGGAAGTGAATTATCTAGTGTTAGATCTCGAATAATTATCTTGCACTTATTCTGTCAAAACCATATCCTATTTCACCGATAACCTTAATTGCTTATTCCTTGTCTCGATAGTCACTAGTCAATAGCTGTAGATTTTAGATTCTTAGTTAAATTTTATTATTAATCATATAAATCTCAACTATTGATCCTCTTGGATAGCATTCAAGATAGAAACTACGAAAATACTATTTAAATCCAATCCCTGTAGATACGATATTATACTATACTATCTTTGACTAGCGAGCACAATTTAAGTGTGTGTTTGCGCTCGTCAAATTTTGGCGTCGTTGCCGTTGATTAGCAATTAATAGTGTTTGAAATAGTTTGTAGTGCTAATTCAGGAATTTATTTTTATTTTTACTTTTATTTTGTTCTTCACGGGTTTCTCCTCCATGTGCAGGTAACAAGTTAAATCCATGGTATATGACACGATCTTCTTCTAAAGAAGTAATACCCTACAAACCAGAATTGGAAAAACACCTGCGGCAACTGAGGAAGGAGAAAGAGTTCACCGTAAGGTTTTTGGGGCAACCTTCAACCCAAGAACACGTAGCTAATAACGATGACAATGAGGTAGAGGCAGCTGCAAGGATAGCAGCTGAGGTAGCCCATAGAGCTGATAAGGAAACTGTCGAAGACAAAAGGGGTCGAAGATGCAATCTAAATCGACCCTTGATTGAAGACCAGTTCGAGAATGCGGTACCAAGGCCTGGTAGAGCATTGGATGACTATGTCAGACTAGTCTACAATCAAGGATTGTCAAGTGTTAGACCACCTCTAATTGCAGTAAATAATTTTGAGTTGAAGCAAGGTTTTCTTCAAACCATTCAAAATAGCTGCATTTTCAGAGGGAAGATGAACGAAGATTCAAATACGCATCTGATGAACTTCGAGGAGATTATGAACACTTTTCAATACAATGAGGTGTCACAAGATGCAGTGTATTTAAGGGCATTTCCCTTTTCACTTAAAGATAATGCGAAGCAGTGACTTCGAAGCTTTCCAAATGGATCAATTAGAACATGGGAGGAAATGACCGGAAAATTTCTTGATAAATATTTCTCCTCAGCTAAGACGGGCAAGTTTAGAAGAAAAATCCATAACTTCTACCTGAAAGAGAATGAAACTGTTTTTAAAGCATGGAAGAGGTTTAAAGAGATAGTTAGAAGGTGTCAACATAGCGGAATTGAACTCTGGATGCAACTCCAGAATTTTTGGGATGGATTGACATCGTCCTCGCGAAGAACTTTGAGCAATGCAGTTAGAGGCCCTTTTATGAAGAAGATTCTAGAGGAGATAGTTACAATTCTTGATGAATTATCCGAAGAAGCTAATCAGTGTCCCCCTGAGAGTGTGGAAAGAAGAAAATCAACTGGTGTACACCACGTTGATGCTACTACATCTGTACAAGTACAACTTGATGCTATGGGTCAAGAAATACGAAAGCTAACTGTAGCTTCGATACAAAATGTACACCACACAGCTTGTGATATATGTGGAAGAGGACACCCTATTCATGAGTGTCAAGCCTTAACTGAGGAAGTGAATGCTGTAGGAAATTATAATTTTAACGCAATGGGTCAGAGGCACCCTGGCTTTTCATAGAGTTCACCTGGGGGTACTGCAAATGCATGGCAATAAAACAACCCCGAATTTCAGGAATAAGGAGCTCCAGGTTGTCAAAATCAGCAGAGGCAGTAGTATCAATCTCCACAGCCAAATCAATCCAGCATGAAAGATCTTATGAAGACATTTATTATCAAGACAAATGAGAAGCTTGATGCCCATGATACAGCTATCAAAGAATTGGGTATATCTTTTTGAAGACTAGAAAAACAGGTTGGGCACTTAGCTACTCTAATGTCTGAGAGAGCCCCAGGAACCCTCCCGGCTGATACAGAAAGAAATCCCAAAGAGACAGCAAATGCTGTAACTTTGAGAAGTGAGCAAGAATTGAAAGATCTCACCCCAATCCAAAAAGATATGAGACATGAAAATGAAAGCGGGGAACAGCTGAAGAATGGTGTCAAAAAGAGAAAGAAAAAAATCGAGAAAGGAAGAGCCTGAGGCGAGCAAGCATATGCCTGCGCTACCTTTTCCCTAAAAGTTAAGTAGAGAAAAGCTGGACAAGTAGTTCGAGAGATTTCTAGATGTGCTGAAACAGGTCCATGTAAACCTACCATTCACAGAAGTTCTCTCATAAATGTCGGCTTATGCCAAGTTCTTGAAGGAGATCCTGACAAAGAAAAGAAAAATAAAGGAGACCTCAGTGGTCAAGCTCACAAAGTATTGCAGTGCAATATTGAAAAACAAACTCCCATAAAAGTGTGGAGATCCAGGGAGTTTTACCATACCTTGCTCTTTAGGCACTACTAATTTTGATAAGTCTCTATATGATTCTGGTGCCTCAATTAATCTAATGCCTTTATATATTTACAGGAACTGAAGAAGGATATTGGAGAGATAAAGCATGCACCAATATATCTGCAGCTGGCAGACCAAATGACTCAAATACCCAAGGGAATAGTTGAAGATGTCTTAGTTCGGGTAGACAAGTTTGTATTTCCTATAGATTTTATAGTGGTAAATATGGAGAAGAACAAGGAGGTCCCCCTCATCCAAGGAAGACCATTCTTAGCGACGGGTAGAGCTATATTAGATATACAAGATAGAAACTCATGCTTAGAGTGGGTGAGGAAACTGTGACTTTCAAGATGGATGTAGCAAAGGGGGCACAAAGGGACAAACCAGCTGGGAGCATTGATTGGAAAGTGAAGGGTGCGAAAGAGAAGGTTGCAGTAAGCGAGAAAGATAAGTGTGGGGTGTACCCAAAGAAGGCCGATAAGAAGCTGTCTACATGGATGTGTGCATTAGTTCGGGCGCGAGGGATGGAGCCCAATTTCGATTCAAACCCCGACTAGATGTTCAGGGAAGTTTTCTTTACCTCTTGATTTTTATTTGTGTGTCATGGGGACATGCCACAATTTAAAGTGTGGGGTGGGATGTAAATATGTAATAACTGTTTGTTTTCGTTTCTTGTGTGTGTTTTCGTTTCTTTTGATTGAAATTTTTAAAGTCAAAAAAAAATTATTTTCTTTAGGTAGTATAATAATTCCTCCTTATTTTTTCTTTGTGCCGCGGTTCTTTTTCAAGGGTTTTGTTTGAACTGGGTGTAGTTAGTTTTATTTTTTTAGGAGTAGAAAATCTTGTGCTGTGATTTTAAATGAAAGCAATATCTCTTAACTTTATTATGCTTAGAGAATAATAAGTGCTTTAGTTGTGACGCTTAGGCTCAGTTTTTGACTCTTGTATAAGTACCTTAAATTATATGATCTTAACTTTGCTTAAATGATTTGACTAGAGTGTCTTGATGAGTCCGATCCTGAGTGATTTATGTGACATGTGTGTGTGTGTGAGGTTTTAGGTGCATTTGATGTCTATAACTTTTCCCGTGTGTTTGCAAAGAGAAATAGTAGTTTTATTTAGTCTTGAAAGTGATATAGGCATTTCTTTGTTGAGCCAGTTATATGTTGTTAACCACCTAATTGTTATGTATCCTAGTTGACCCATTTGAGCCTGTAATCATGTTTCTTTGACAACCACATTACAAGTCTTACCCAATTGTTTGAATTGACCATCTATTTGAACCTTCTTACCTTTCACGAGCACTTAAAATTGTTATGAACTTTGTAAAAGTTAAAGTCTGGGGTGTTGGTTTGGCTTTTGAGTGGAACTATTGAATTAAGGAGAAATGTGCATTGTTTTGAATAAACAAGAGCCACTTGAAATTTTATGGTAATTCTTAATGTATTTGTGCTTAAAGAAGTTGGGAGTTGACATATATTGATGTAAAGGTGGAGTTATAGTTTGACAAAAGTGTAAAAGTTTGAACGGTCAATTGTATATATTAAAGAGCTTAGGAAGGTGTAGTCAATATATCCAAATATATCCTACCTGTCCCACAGCTTACATTACAACCAAATAAATTCCTGCTTGATCTTTGACTGAATGAGCTCAATTATTAGAGTAATACATTACAGGCAAGCTTACGGTACGTCTTTTGTGGCACATGAATATTACTTCTGAGAGTGAGTGAATTATTTCTATCTTGAGTTCCTAATTGTTCTTAAACTTTATTATTTTTGGAACTACTCTCTATTGTTGTGTGAGGGCACTTGATTCACGAAGGAAAGGTAATGTCGTTGACCTCTGTGTTAGAGTAAGTAAGCTGATTTTGAAGAAACAAAAAACGCGTGGCGGTTTTGAGTCAAACCTTGATGCGAGGATGTTATGGTATTGTGCTTAATCTACTTCGATTATTCTTGGTTTGATGAGTTAGGAGAGTTGTTTAATAAGGTCGTGTCTCTGTGAAGTGTAGTTTGATTTCTCGAGGACGAGCAATGGTTTAAGTGTGGGGTGTTGATGGTAGGCTATAATCCCGTATTTTAGTCGCTTATTGCACTCTAATTCACTGCACTTTACTTGTGTTGAGCTTTAATTAGTAGTGTCTTGCACTTATTGTTTGTTTTATATCGTGTAGGAGTGATTCCGAGTTATTTAGATGTTGGAGAGCAAATTCGAGCTATTTGGAGCTTTGAAGTCTGAGTAGAAGCCCAAGGGATCAAACCGGAATCGCGTTCGGGGGTCGAGGACCAAGTTCGGATGTCAAAAATTGGAGAAAGGAACTTACTCTAAGAAAAATGCACATTCGCGCCGCATAGGGCGGCGCGGCAGTGAAAATTATGCCTACAAATCAATTTGCAAATCGTTCTGGAATTTTCCACAAGCACGCGACATGGGGCGGCGCGACATGCGGCGCGGTAGCACAAAATATTAGAGTAACTTCCCATTTCCGTTAAAAATGGAAAATTCATCCGGGGTTTATTGGGGGATAAATTAAATACACAGAAAAATACCATTAAGAACTTTTGACACATTTTCGACCTAAGGAGGCTTGGGAAGAACACAAGCACAAGGATTTCACCATTCCTTCCTCACTCAAGATCCGGGTTTGGAATGAATTTATGTTTTCTTATACTTTAGTTATATTTGTGAAGAACTTCTCCGTGTCTATGGAGTAGTTCTTTTTAGGTTTTGATGGATTTGGTGTATTGATGATTGTTTGTGGATTATAACTCTATTTTTATGTATTTGAATCGTCTTGGAAGATTTAATTGTTGCATCTATATTCACTAGTTCATATAATCGAGAGAGGCATAACTTGTGATATCTTTGTATTATATTATTGGTTGAGTTCATTGATTCTTCTAAGTAATCGAAAGAGGCTAGTTGAATCATTGATTAAACCTAGTTAGGAAGAAAATCGAAAGAAGTTTTCCTAAGGACCGATCCACTACGCATTCTTGCATATCTTCACAGTGCTTAAATTGGTTCATCTCGTGAGGTTAAGACTTAATCGAGAGAGGAGTTTTTGCTGAACGTTTGAACTAATAATAAAGTGAATTCGAGAAACTCACTTGAACATTGGAAGTGAATTATCTAGAGTTAGATCCCGAACAATTATCTTGCACTTATTCTGTCAAAACCCTATCCTATTCCACTGATAACCTTAATTGCTTATTCCTTGTTTCGATAATCACTAGTCAATAGCTGTAGATTTTAGATTCTTAGTTAAATTTTATTATTGATCATATGAATCTCAACTATTGATGCTTCTGGATAGCAATCAAGCTAGAAACTACAAAAATACTATTTAAATACAATCATTGTGGGCACGATATTATACTTTACTATCTTTGACTAGCGAGGACAATTTAAGTGTGTATTTTGCGCTCGTCACTGCTGCACTGTGCCGTCTGGCAGTAGTACAGCAGCACACCTGTAGCTTGCTAAGGCCAAACTAAAGGACACTTTATTGCATCATCCTTGATGACATCACACACACATATTATCAACATGAGGCAAGGGATTTCATTTTCTCTAACACTTGCAAATCTAAAAATCATATTCTCTCAAGTGCTAGCCATCATCTCTCCCAAGAACAAAGTTGTTGCAACCTCAAGGACCAGATCCAAAGATTGAAGATATATTAAGTCTTTAAGTTTGTTGAGTCTTTGTTATTTTGTTCTTCATTTGTAATCATATACTACTTTCAAGAAGTGTCTTTGTAGGATAGATTTAAACCACTGTTTGGTTTAGTTGTTTTTACTAGAGTTAGTCAAGGTTTGTTGCTTTATAATATAGTTATTTCAAAGGGCTTACAATAGAGTTATTGTAGGAGGAGGGATTAAAAATTTAATTCTTAGATTGTAATAGGTTGTAATATGAAATTTGCTCGGTTTAGTGGAGTTAAAATCCTACTAGGGTAGGTCATGGTTTTTAATCCCTTGAGCAAGGAGTTTTCCACATAAATATTGCGTGTTCTTTATTTACTGCCGATTTACTATGGGAATAGATAGAGATCCTGGCTCCCTATACAGTGCAGTTTTATAGTCTGTTGCTTACTGTGAGAACTGGTAGAGAACCTGGTTCTCTATACAGTTTGGTGGACTCTTGGTTTCTATTAATTGGTGTCAAAGCAGGTTTTTTCTAAAAGGTTAACACCTATAAAGGATATACATGGCTGCTCCACTAAACTTCGAAGAAGGACAATCAACGTACAGACCACCAAGATTCAACGTTCAATAATATGGTTGGTGGAAAACAAGAATGCATGACTTCATCATGGCTGAGGACTCAGAGTTGTGGGATGTAATCTATGATGGACCTTTTGTTCCCATGAAAACTATTGGTGAGGGAACAGTTACAGTGCCAAAAAACAAGAAAAGAGTACAATGACACTGATAGAAAGGCTATTGAGAGAATTTCAGGGTAAATAATATTCTTGTTTATGGCATCGGACCAGATGAATACAACCGCATCTCAGCTTGTCAGTCTGCTAAGGAGATCTGGGAAGCTCTTCAAACTGCCCATGAGGGAACTACTCAGGTTAATCAGTCCAAAATTGATATGCTTACTACTGAGTATAAGCTTTTCAAGATGAAGGAGGATGAGTCTATTCAAGATATGCACACACGTTTCACCACCATTATCAATGAGTTTCACTCCCTTGGAGAAGTCATCCCAAGAAACAAGCTGGTCCGAAAAATACTCAGTGTTTTACCAGGTTCCTGGGAAAGTAAAGTGAATGCTATCACTGAAGCCAAGGATCTGCAGAAGCTGACCATTGATGAACTCATTGGAAAATCAAACCTATGAGATGAAGAGAAAGAAAGATCTTAAAATAAGAGAGTCCAAGAAGGAGAAGAACCTGGTTCTCAAAGCTGCCCACAGTGACTCCAGTAGTGATGAATTTGACATGACGTATCTCACTCGAAGATTTCAAAAGATGATTCGTAAAAATGGTGGGATCCCAATGAAAGGAAGTTCCAGCAGGAACTTCAAAGGAAATGATTGTTGTCATAAGTGTGGAAAGCCTTGACACTTCATTAAAGAATGTCCTCTTCATAAGCAGGATCATTACAAAACCAACATTGAAAAAGTAGCTAAGAGGAACCAGGTCCCTGACAGAAAGTTCAAAAGAAGAGATGATGCTGACAACATGGTAAATCAAGCCCTGGCTGACTGGGGAGATTCCTCCAGTGAATCTGAAGGTGAAGATGATCAAGGAGATACATCTGTGATGGTTGTTGACAATGGATCTTCGGAATATGAGTCAATCTTTGCACACATGGCCAAATCTGATGATGAGGAGGACAAGAAGGAAGATGAGGTAAGTTTTCTTGATGTTCAAAGAAATTTAAAAAATTACTCTAAGAAAAAAATGATGTCCTTAGCAAATATGTTGATTGATGCCTATCATAGCCTCATTAATAAGAAAATGCTTTAATTGAAGAAATTGGTGACATAGAACAAGAGAGAGATGATATGGTAGTTTCCATTATAGACTTAAAGGAACAAGTGGAAGAAGTAACTAGAGAAAATACCTTGGTGAAAAATAAAATGAAAAAATAAATGGACACCCCTAAGGGTAAATAAGTGGCTAGTGAGGCTCAACTTGAGCTTGAGAGTGAGCTTAAGAAAGTTAAAACAAGTCTTACTATTGAGCTTGAAAAGAATAAAAAACTTCAGGAGGATCTGAAAAGGGTTAAAAATGATCTTGATAAGTCACTTAAATGGACCCGGTCGTCTGATGTAATAACGCCTATGTACAAGAGTAATGGTGGAAACAGGTAAGGAATCGGGTTCCAAAAGGCTAAAACCTCCTATAATTCCCATAGCAAGTATGTAACTGTGGCGATAATTGGTTGTGCACTCATTGTGGTCAAACTGGTCATTACAAGGATTCTTGTAAAGTTAAAATTCAGTCTCTACAGAAAAACAATTTTTTTGTTGAAAAGAAGCATACTGTTGAGGAACCTGGTCCTCTAAGAGGAAAATATATGTTTCCTGCATGGGTGAAAAGAAGTTTGATCCACCCGTTCTATAATTATAAGGGACCCAAGCTGGCTTGGATTCCTAAGTCTAATTAGTGATTTTGTGTGCAGGATGGAGTGAGAGGTAGTAGTCAAAAAATGGTACATGTATAGCGGCTGCTCTAAGCATATGACTGGAAGAATGTATGATTTCGTCTCACTCTAGGCCTTCCAAGGTAGAAGTGTGTTCTTTGGAAATGACAAGAAGGGCTATATTCTTGGTGTTGGCAAAATTGGCAAAACATTCTCCCATGCAATTCAAAATGTGTACCATGTGAATGGATTGAACTATAGCTTGTTGCGTGTGTCTCAAATCTGTGATAAGGGAAACTGAAGTGAAGTTCTTCTCCAAATCTTGCACTATCACCAATCTCAAAACTGCTGAAGTGTTGATACCCAAAAAAGTTCAAGAACATCTATGTTGTTGTCTGAATAGAATACCCAAAAAGTTCAAGACCCAAATTTTCCTCTGTAGAATGTCATGACGGTACCTAGTCTTTAAAACTAGGTAAGCCTAACACTTACTAAATTAAAGACATAATTTAACTAGAACAACTACGAAGCATGAAACTGAAATTTTAATAGTAAAACCAATGGCCCTAAGTGCCAAATATAATACCCCAAAACTGGTAGTACAAATCATAAGCTCTACTGAGTTTGCTAAAAAATCCCTAAATATAACTGTTTGGAATAGAATTAAACAGTACAATTACAATATCAGAAGGTGACTCCGAGGCCTGCGAATGCGACGACATGTTTACCTTAAGTCTCCACAGCAATGCTCGACTAGCTAGCTAATAATCAACAAAATTCGAGGCACCTGGATCTGCACAAACAATATGCAGATACGTAGTATGAGTACACCACAGCGGTACCCAGTAAGTATCAAGACTAATCTTGGTGGAGTAGCCACGAGGAATAGCCAAGACACCCACTGGACTAAACAACTTGAACAAGTATAAATGTAGGACTAACAATGAGCAATGTCTCAATAAAGCTAGGCATGATGATAATAATAATTCAATGCTTGTAATAGGAAGCTAAAAGCGACAATTAACAACAGGGAACAAATAGGTAATAACACTGTAGAGCGATATGAACACAGTTCAAATTCGGTGAAACCAAATAAAGGAAGACAAGTGACAACTTAGTAGGAACAACCGCTTTCACACCAGGTTTATCCAAGAATTTCCATGAGGTATCAAACCTCAAAATCACAAATCACGGGTTTCAATTCGTGAACCCTAATCACTTGGCATCTTGTGCCCACATTACAATTCATAACAGGGGCTGCCCAAAGAGTGAAAATATCTAATATCCGCACAGATCACTCACGTACCAACAATAATAATGACTAATGACTGCACGGACAACTCACGTGCCAACTGGATAACTCTCACACATAAGGCAAGTACACGGGGGTACATGTAAATGGTCAAAACATTAGGATTCATCTTCTTAGACTGATATGGGTGATTTATCTGCATGTATGCATGTGTAAGTGTTCTGCCACAATTCAAGCCAACAAGTTAGAGTAGAGACAATGAATGGCACATAAGAAAAGATCACCACAAAATGTACAGTGTAATAAAGACGGCAATGAAATTGAAACAACGAGTAGTACAACAAGATTAGCTACACAGAACTAAACAAATAGTGCAACACGGAGAAAAACAATTAGTAGTATGCTAAGGAAACAACAATCAAAGACAAGTACAGAAGAATGGGGAAATGTCAACAAGAGTCACTACCGAGGTACCGCCTCGTAGTCTCAAATCATAAAATGAATCACAATCTTTCCTTATATCACTGTGGGAGCTTTTACATTTAGTTTTGAAAATTATTTTTCCTGAAATAGTATCCCGCATTTTAGCCCACCTTATTACACTGCATGACTTCTAGTAGTTTCCCGACTAGCCACGCGTATCAAGCCCATCTTATCTCACTGCATGCGTTTCAACACCCAGACTTTATACCACCGCATGTGTATCAATAATAACAACATCACGGCAGAAACCTCGTGCAAACACCATAACAACAGCACGGTAGAAACCTCGTGCAAACATCTGAACAATCCTCTCAACAGTAACACGTGTGCCAAAATATAACAACTCAACAAAATTACTTACAATATGTGCCCATATGCCACAATATTTCCTCAAACCAGTTTCAATATCACAACCATGCATAGCCCTCGGCTCAAGAACATTGAATACAAAAGCAACAATAACATGAGGATACGACAAAGTAAATCAACTCAGGAACTTCAGAACACAAAGAAACGGTAGAACAAGCTCACAAAGAAAAACACAACAGGGAATAATTGTCTCCACAAGAATAGCTCAACAAGGAAGAGATAATGTGTAGCAATGATTCCACAAAAATATAATTTGATGATAAGAGAGATAACATGAATCAATGATTCCACAAAAATATAATTTGACGATAAGAGAGATAACATGAATCAATGATTCCAAATAAGGATAAGTCAACAATGAAAAGGGTTAACAAAACTTCATTTAAGGTTGAGCAATTACGGAAGAGATACATCAAATTAAAATAAGGATAGAGCAATTACTTAAAAGATAATAATAACTTCAATTAAGGACAAGCAATTATGGAAAGAATAGCATGGCAATAAAAGAGGCAACAACTTCAGTTAAGGCACATAAGAGTTTAATCGGCAATAAGGGTGGAACATGAAGCAATCAATTTCAAATAATACACGTAAGGGTGAATTTAGTAAATGTGGGATTTAACATGACAAAACAACTCCATATCTAATGAACTTAGGAAAGTAAGAGCCCTAAATGGTCAAATTTCCATAAATAAGCCCGAGCACGTACTCGTCACCTCGCGTACACGGCCTTCACATGACACAATTAGCACGAATGACTCAAGTCATAAGGGGTAGTTCCCCCACACAAAGTTAGGCAAGATACTTACCTCAAAGAATCTAGACCGTTACTCTAAAATGATCTTCTCGAGTGAAACACTCTTTGGACGACTCAAATCTAGCCAAAATAACTTCAAATAAAACTCATAAGAAATAAATTCCAGATAATAAAGTTTCAATTTTTAATTAAAACTAAAAAGTCAACCCCCGGAGCTGCACCTCGGAACCTGATAAAATTTTTAAAATCGAACACTCATTCCGATACGAGTTCAACCATACCAAAATTATCAAATTCTGATATCAATTCGTCCTTCAAATCGTCATTTTACACCTTTTGAAAGATTTTTACAAATTTTCCCAAACTTCCAACTTAATTCTCTAATTTAATGATGAAAACAAAGATAAAACCATGAAATAAAATCAAAACCGCCTAAATATCACTTACCCCAAACAACCATGTGAAGAACCCCTCAAACATCGCTCAAATCTGAGGTCTTTAGCACAAAAGATGAAAAATGGACAAAACCCACGATTTTGGAAAATATATTCTGCTGCCTAGGTAACATGCATCGTGATCGCGGAAATTTGTATGCGATCGCAAAGAAGGAATCATCAGATGTTAAGATAAACACTATGCGATCGCAAAGGTGAAATATCACTGCCCAAAGAAAAGCACAACGCGATCGCAGAAAGAAGAGTGAGAACGCAGTTCAACATAGCCTCAACGTACGCGAACGCGGTCCTATCCATGCACACGCGAAGAAGAAAATGTGGCAAGTCAACAAATACACTACACGATCGCGGATAACACTACGCAATCGCGGAGGAGGTTATCAGACACCAGTTATCAACAACTCCAAACAAGGGAAATTTGACCCATAACTCATCCGAAACACACCCGTGGCCCCGTCGAAACACATCCGGGGCCCCGTCAAAACACACTAACAAGTTTTATAACATAACATGGACCTGATCGAGGTCTCAAATCACATCAAACAACGTCTAAACTATGAATCGTACCATGAATCGAATTTATGAATTTCCAAATCTTCTAACTTCCAAAACTCACGCCGAAACATACTAAATCAACTCGGAATGATACGAAGCCATACACGCATGTCATAACACATAATACGAAGCTGCTCAAGATCTTATGCTGCCGAATGGGATGTTAATTCTCAAAATGACCAGTCGAGTCATCACAGTTGCAAAACTTGATTCGCTGAATGGTGGTGATTTAACATGGCTAAGTGTCATTGATGATGATGTTGAGTTATGGCGCAGATGACTAGGGCATGTGAGTTTTTATTTACTGAACAAGTTGGTTATGGAGGACCTGGTTCGTGGGCTGAAGCAGTCAACACTGCCTGCTACTTGATTAACAAGTGAATGATCAGGTCCCTTCGAGAAGTCTCTCTATGAACTGATCAATGGGAGAAAACCCAAGCTGACTTACCTGAGAGCCTTTGGATGCAAATGTTTTTGTTCTCAATAATGGTGACAAAATAAAGAAGATGAAGATGGAGAATTTTCAAATGCTCCTGGTGAAGCTATAGATATTGCAAATTGAAAGACTGATTTGATGTGTCAAGTCAAGAAGAGCGATGAAGAAGATGCAGCGGAATCTCCAAAAGGCACAGAGGAACTTGGTCCCTCTATCACCTCGACTGAAGCTGAACATAAGGTTGCTGATATTGCATCAGGTACTCCTGATGCAGAACAAATAAGTGGAAGTCATAATTATGTTGATGTCAATGATGTTTCAAATGTGGAGGAACCTGATCCTTCAAATTCTGAAGTTTAAGTACTTTAAGAAGCTGCTGAAAAGATTTGAGATGGAGAATGTTAAGACCATTGGTACACCTATTGCCACTACTACTCGTTTAGAGACGAACCTGGTTCTCTTGTCAATGAAACTATGTATAGGGGTATCATTAGATCTATTTTGTACTTGACTGTTAGCAAACCTAATATAGTTTTTAGTGTTGGGTTGTGTTCTAAGTTCCAATCAAGCCCAAAAAAATCTCACTTGAGGGTTGCCAAAAGAATTTTAAGGTATCCTAAGGGAACGTAGGACCTGGTCCTCTTCTATCCTTCAGGAGATAATTTTTACTTGGTTGGCTATGCTGATGCTGGTCATATTGGATATCTAGTGGATTGAAAGAGAACATCTGGAATGACACATTTTCTGGGGTCATGTTTGATCTCTTAGGGTACGAAAAAACAAAACTATGTGGCTCTTTCTACTATTGAAGCTGAATATGTGGATGTTGCCTTTGGTTGTGCTCAACTGCTATAGATCAAGCAACAACTAGAAGATTTAGGTGTGTTTACAGATTGTGTGCCATTGTTGTGTGATAAAACAAGTGCTCTAAACATGGCAAAGAACCCAGTACAGATGGTACAAAGCACATTGATGTGTGATATCACTTTTTGAGGGACAATGTTGAAAAATGGCTTATTTGTATAAAGGTTTGCAAGACAAAGGATCAGATAGCAGATATCTTCACCAAAGAACTTAGCAGAGAACACTTTGAAAGAGATCGTCTAGAGTTGGTGTTGATCAAGATCAACTAAGGACCTGGTCCCTCGATGATTGGCTATGTAAAGAAGGAAAGGTACAATGCTAAAAAGTATTTTTCTGGTGGCATCTAAATCAATTCTATATCGTTACAGGTATACACACATGGCAATTTTAGGAGAAAACAAGTATGAGTGACATTGCACTTATGGGAGTTTTTGCTCAAACTTTTAAAAACCGTCAAGGAACCTGGTTCTTGTGACTCAGGTTAGTAGTCTCTTCAATACTTCTATGCCTTTTTAAACTGCTGAAGTGTCATGTCATTAATTTATTCCCGCCTCTCACCTAATTTTTGAAGTCTAAAATGTTAAACCTTTTTGAACTGACCTGTTGCTCCAAAAAAACATTTCCTTCTCTCACACCAAACCAAAATCGATTCTTTTCTTCAAAACCAAAATCAACCTTGTCTCAAAAAAGATCCCTTCTCTCCAAATATGTCAGAAGTGAACCCAACTCTATCACCTTCCAAAATCCTAACTCCATCTGAATCGAAACTTCAAGAAGTCTTTGGTAGCTTTTGACGGGTCTTTAACGGAAAGGCAACATGGTAGATCTAATATTCAAGAGAGTGAGGCTTAAATTATTGCTAGGTTTGTAGAAGATGGAGGAATTGGTGAATGTACTAGAAAAGGGGGAACTGAATGAGGGACCTGGTCCCTCAAATCCTTCTTAGGATGTTTGTCACAACCCCATGGGTCCTAAAATATCGGCATATAGCCTAAACATGATCTTTATTACTAGCCTCAGCTAAATTCCTCTAACATGTGCCACATGTTCAGATAATAACATGATTCTTTAATTTTACTACTTCACAAAATTTATTCAAGACATACTTTCTATGGTGCGCGTCTACATGTTCATCACCTATCGTGTGTGTCACCTCCAAACAATTCATATCATGCCATATTTGGGGATTCATACCCTCAGAACCAAGTTTAAAAGTATTACTTACCTCCAACCGTATAATTCTTTACTCCGCTATGCCTTTGCCTTGTGAATTGGCCTCCAAACACCTCGAATCTAGCCACAATTAATTGGATTCAGTCAATAAAATTTATTAGAATTAATTCCATAAGAAAATGCTAATTTTCCATAAAAATCTGAAATTACACTCAAAATATTGCCTGTGGGCCCATATCTCGGAATTCGGCGAAACTCACAAAATCTGACAACCCATTCAATTACGAGTTCAACCATACTAATTTTACTCAAATTCGACTCCGAATCGATGTTCAAATCCCAAAATTTTGTTTTATGGAATTTCTACAATTGTTTTCAAATTTCCATCTCAAAATACTGATCATATGATGAAAATAATGATATATTCATGTATGTTAACTAAATCTAAGTTAGAATCACTTACCCCGATGAATTACTTGAAAAACCCATGAAACACGTCTCAAACCGAGCTCCCAAGGTCCAAAAATAAAATAATAACCTAAGCCTCGGTTATATAGTACATTCTCTGAACTCACCATGTGCGGTCCGCATAATTCCAAGTGCGTCCGCACATCCCAGCTCCTGCGGTCGCACAAAAATGGTGCGGCCGCACCTTTTTGGTGACTTCACTGCCACACCTTAGTATTTTGGCCATAACTGTCTCTACATATATCCAAATGATAACTTCTTTACCTTTCTGGAAACTAGAAACGAAGAGCTACAATATTTATTTTTTAATCATCTCAACATTCCTTGTGAATCAAAAGATATAAACTTCTGAAATCGGACCGGCAAATCTGCAGAACTCCCTGGAGTACGGCCGCAGACAGAATTGTGTGGTCCGCGCCCCTCCTCTGAGGTCCGCACTTTTCTGATGCGGTCCGCACTCTTATGTGCGGTGCGCACCTCTCCTTTGCCTCAGCACCCCAAAATGCACGGTTCGCGCCCCCAAAAATGCCAGAACATTATTAGAGTGTCGAAATGCCCGGACTCGCTCAAAAATCACCCCGACACTCATCCGGAACCTCCCGGACACAAACCATATATTAATTTCAATCATAAAATACGCTACGGACCTGCTCGCGCACTCACAACCCTGAAAAGAGGTCGTCTTGACCCGATATTGAACATGTTCAAAATCCCAATTTTTTTAACTTTACTAATCTCTCAACCAATGATCCAAAAATACTCCCAAGCCCCTCGGGACCTCAACCAAATATACCAACACGTTCCATAACATAACACAGACCTACTTGAGGCCTCAAATCACATCAAATAATATCAAAATGTCGAATCGCACCTCAAATCAAAATCTATGAACTTTGAACTTTTAAATTTTATATCTTATGTCGAAACACATCAAATCAATCCGGAATGACTTTAAATTTTGCACACAAGTCATAAATGACATAACGGATAATAAAATTTTCAGAATCGAATTTCAACCCCGATATCAAAAAGTCAACCCCCGGTCAAACTTTCAAAAAAAATTAACTTTCGGCATTTCAAGCCTAATTCCACTACGAACCTCCAAATAATTTTTCGGGCATGCTCCTAAGTCCAAAATCACCATATGGAACTATTGGGATTATTAAAACTCTATTCCGGGGTCGTTTATACATAAGTCACCATCCGGTCAACTATTTCAACTTAAGCTTCCAACATAAAATTTTATTCTTCCAAGCTAACTCCGAAATACCTTAAAACCAAAACCGACAATTCACACAAGTCATAATACCTCGTAGAAAGTTATTCAAGACTTCAAATAGTTGAAACGAGCGTAAATGCTAAAAACGACCGATCGTATCTTTGCAATCTCCCTCACTTAAACATACGTTCGTCCTCGAACGTGCCAAGAGTTGTTCCTAAGCCTTTAAATCACTATTCCTCCTTACCATGCACATACCTGGGGGTGATCCCATGTCACCCTATTCTATATAGGCATGATAACATAATACAACTGAAAATCATTAATTTAACCTTAGCCCAAAACATAGAGCCCAATTTCTAACACCCAGAATTTTTTCCAAGATCTAAATCTCACATCTACACCGTATGAGTCTGAACAAGCTGTATCCAACCATAACCATAATCAAGCATGATAGTACCTATTCTAGGTCTGATGACCTTATATTATTAAACACAACTATCCCACAGACACGCCATATCAATATAACTCAGGCCACAACTGTGCAATCTTTGTACCCAAATATGGAAAATGTCTCAAAGAAGAGAACGGTATGGTGAGTTCAACAAGCACCACCACAACTGCAATGATATAAGCTCGTTATATATAGTAGAACCAAGACACACAATTTTAATAACAGTAACCGGCTCTTCTAGAGCTCACATTAACATCACTCACACGGACAACTCACGCGCTATAGTATCAATATCTGGACCCGCACGGACAACTCACGCGCCAATAATATAAATATCTGGACTCGCACAGACAACTCACGTGCCAAAAATATCAGTACATGGATTTGCACGGACAACTCACGTGCCAATAACATAATCCGCCTGGCATGGTCACAGGCCTCTAATCCAAGCATATCATACAGAAGCAATCAAATAAGTACACATGAACCATCGTAAATGATCACAACTCCAGCACTCGCAAGGCTATCACATCCTTCATGCACGATCATCCCACTAGGAATATTCCATAATTCCTCTATGCCACATATCAATAACTCGTATATCAGTAGTCTATCAACTAGGTAAGTATCGCAATACCGATGACATCCAAAAGTCAGAACACAATGCGCCTTTCGAAATGTGCACCTTTCTCAGGAATTACCGAGCAGTTATAACACTCATTAAAATATCTGAAACTGACCATGTTGTCCAACATTTGTTACCTTCTCTTCAAGACTTGAACTGTCACTTTGTACATGTAAATCCTATTCCCGTACAACACACCACATCTATTATGCCATCATGCGACAAACACAAGAATCCCATTGTGAACTCTGAGTCACCAATAAATTACATACCTTATTAGTTAGAAACCTTCCTCTTACTTCCTTCTAGGAGGAAATCACAATACACAATATGTTTCCCACACCAGTAGAAAATATCTGGTTCAAATCATGGTAGAAACTATCAAGAACACTTTGAAATTCTTCTACACATAACCAAGCTATTAGAACTAAATTTCTCTAACTCGACTTCCACGTAGGTCATCAAAACCCAAGAATATTGCCACCAAAACATCTGTAGAGTCTCACCACATCATAATTATCCCTATAAATACCACAACCGAAACACCCACTCTGAAAATACCTTATTTGAGTCTAAGTCCGTTTCATTCACATTCCTGATACAGAAATATAAAATTCATAATGATATACAAAAATGCCACAAGTCTCAATACGATCCAACTTAAATATCAGATTTTAGCCATAAACAAATCCGCCAAAAATTCTCAATTGTTACAGATTAATCTCGAATTCATTAGAACTTTCTTGAGAGTCACCCCCTTTGTTCAAATCCCCATTANATTACACCGCCCAAATGGGCCAAAAGACACGAGCCCCATTAGCACAACAACCCCCAAAGAAGTAACTCTACTTTAATACCACCTATCAAATTCATACTCCGTACGCACTACATCATTCACAAATAACAACTCAGTCATCCCACGATTTTTATATACTCATAAAGCGCAATATAACCCGTATCCAGAAATTTCCTCACTCGAGTCATTCTCGAACTCCACCTCTGCAAGTCATCACTGATTCCCAAGTATACTTCAGGCCAAAACAAAACAATTGACACATAATCATGAATTAGATTGTCAATAGCAGGCTCCCCCACTTGGCTCAAAGCCGTAGATTAAAGTACGTGATAACTCACAATACCCATACTTTATTACCGCCTTAATACCGCAGTCAGTTCAACAAAAATTCTTCTCAAGCTAAAGACACACCAACCATAAAATACCTCAATCATAGGCTAATCTCGCATTCATTCTCTTAACACACAAGTCAACTTTCTCAACCAAATTCAAATTCAAGTCTCAACATATACGCCCCGCTGGCAGAAAGAAACTCTCTATTCACATCATATAGAACACACCTACATAGATTACTCCGCAGGAGATAACTCACCTGCTTAGTCTCAAATTGACATCTTGTTATACCCTTTCGTAGCCACAATTACTATGAAATTACTTAATCTTTCTGAGTCCAAACTCATTAACCAGACACGAGAATTTAATTTGCCCCAAAATTAAACAACGTGAAAGATCTTTCAAAATATTTACACTCGAGATTGTACGTCACATCAAAATAAAAATAAAGCACCCAATGGCCTTCCTTTACATTTCAAGGAAACTCTTCTCGTCATATTCAAATCGTCTTAATACACCCCGCAGTTACATCATACTCATCACAAAGCCATTTCATCGCTCATCGAGTCACAAATTCCACTCATAGGGATATTACTGGACATATGAGTCCAAATATACAGGTTACAACTGAAGCTACCGAGCCTAAGCTGCGGGCTAAACCTGGCATCAAGTCTTCCGGACTAGCCCATCACCAGAACACAGAATACACATCTCAAACATCATTCATGGAATCACAAGCCGGCGATGCATATCTAATACCGAGCGCTCATGTGCGCATACGAAATGCGTGAAAGGAATTCAAAGAGTTATGTTTCAAGATGAATCAATTTCGCACGATAGAATATAAGAAAGTGAAATTTTCCTAAGGGTTCGCCAGCCTCTCGAAGATAAGTACAGATGTCTCCGTACCGATCCGCAAGACTCTACTAAACTTGCTTATGACTCGTGAGACCTATGTAACCTAGAGCTCTGATACCAACTTGTCACGATCCCATGGGTCCTAAAATATCGGTACATAGCCCAAACATGATCTTTATTACTAGCCTCAGCTAAATTCCTATAACACGTGCCACATGTTCAGATAATAACATGATTCTTTAATTTTACTACTTCACAGGATTTATTCAAGACACACTTTCTGTGGTGCACGTCTACATGTTCGTCACCTATCGTGTGTGTCACCTCCAAACAATTCATATCATACCAAATTCGGGGATTCATACCTTCAGAACCAAGTTTAGAAGTGTTACTTACCTCCAACCGTGTAATGATTTACTCCGCTATGCCTTTGCCTTGTGAATTGGCCTCCAAACGCCTTGAATCTAGCCATAATTAATTCAATTCAGTCAACAAAATTTATTGGAATTAATTCCATAAGAAAATGCTAATTTTCCATAAAAATCCGAAATTATACTCCAAAAATCGCCAGTGGGTCCCACATCTCGGAATTCGGCGAAACTTACAAAATCCAATAACCCATACAATTACGCGTTCAACCATACTAATTTCACTCAAATCCGACTCTGAATCGGTGTTCAAATCCCAAAAATTCATTTTATGGAATTTCTACAATTTTCCCCAAATTTTCATCTCAAAATACTGATTACATGATGAGAATAATGATATATTCGTGTATGTTAACCAAATCTGAGTTATAATCACTTACCCCAATGAATTTCTTGAACAACCCATGAAAATTCGTCTCAAACCGAGCTCCCAAGGTCCAAAAATGAAATAATAACCTAAGCCTCGGTTATATAGTAAATTCTCTGAACTCACCATGTGCAGTCTACACAATTCCAAGTGCGGCCGCACATCCCAGCTCCCGCGGTCGCACAAAAATGGTGCGGCCGCACCTTTTTTGTGACTGCACTGCCATACCTTAGTATTTTGGCCATAACTTTCTCTACAGATGTCCCAATGATGACTTATTTACCTTTCTGGAAACTAGAAACGAAGAGCTACAAATTTTATTTTTCAATCATCTCAAAATTCCTTGTGAATCAAAAGATATAAACTTCTGACATCGGACCGGCGAATCTGCAGAACTCCCTGGAGTGCGGCCACGGACAGAATTGTGCGGTCCGCGCCCCTCCTCTGAGGTCTGCACTTTTCTGCTGCGGTCCGCACTCTTATGTGCGGTCCGCACCTCTCCTTCACCTTAGCACCCCAAAATACGCGGTCCGCACCCCCAAAAGTGCCAGAACATTATTAGAATGCCGAAATGCCCGGACTTGCTTAAAATTCACCCCGAAACTCATCCGAAACCTCCCGAACACAAATAATATATGAATTTCAATCTTAAACTATACTATAGACCTGCTCGCGTACTCAAAACACTGAAAAGAGGTCGTCTTGATCCGATATTGATCATGGTCAAACTCCCAAATTTCTTAACTTTACTAATCTCTCAACCAATGCTCCAAAAATACACCCAAGCCCCTCGGGACCTCAACCAAATATACCAACACGTTCCATAACATAACACAGACCTACTCGAGGCCTCAAATCACATCAAATAACATAAAAATGTCGAATCGCACCTCAAAATCAAAATGTATGAACTTTGAACTTTCAAATTCTATATCTTATGTCGAAACACATCAAATCAATCCGGAATGACTTCAAATTTTGCACACAAGTCATAAATGACATAATGGAGGTAATAAAATTTTCAGAATTGAATTTTGACCCTGATATTAAAGAGTCAACCCCCGGTCAAAGTTTTAAAAAATAATCAACTTTCGGCATTTCAAACCTAATACCACTACGGACCTCCAAATAATTTTTTGGGCACGCTCCTAAGTCTAAAATCATCATACAGAGCTATTGGGATCATCAAAACTCTATTCCGGGGTCGTTTACACATAAGTTACCATCCGGTCAACTATTTCAACTTAAGTTTCCAACATAAAATTTTATTTTTCCAAGCTAACTCTGAAATACCTTAAAACCAAAACCGACAATTTACACAAGTCATAATACCTCGTAGGAAGTTATTCAAGACATCAAATAGTTGAAAGGAGCGTAAATGCTCAAAACGACCGATCGGATTATTACAATATTAATTCTGATGATGATCTTTTTCTCTTGAGTTCTGTGCATGAACGAACCTCCGATCATGTTAAAAGGATTAATGAAAAGTAGGTTGATTAATGATAAAATGGCATGACCAGCTGATGTGGTGAATGTAGAAGAGTGAAGCCAAAATATTTTCACGTGTGAGAAAGAATTCAAAAAAAATCAAAATGGAAAAAAGAAAGTTGGCTGAGAAAGATGCAACAGATAATAAGGGTGAACAGATTGAAAAGAAGAAGAGGGAGACATGGCTGCTGAAGAAAACAAAGGATAATGTGAGTGAGGAACCTGGTTCCTTACAGAAGCAAAAGATTGAGTTATCGAATTTGAAGAGGTAGATGACTCTGAAGTCTCAAAAAGTGTTGTTAGGCAGAGTGTTGACTCTGATATTGCTGAAAAATGGAGGAACTTCTTGACATTGTTGAGTTCCAAAAATAGAATCACCTTTCTATTCCTCCAAGTCCCAACGTTTATGAAGAAGAAGTAAAAACTAGAATTGAGTTTGTTCTTGATAAGGAAAAGCTTCGAGAGATTCTTGGTGATCTGATTAATGGTTCAGCTTGCTCAGATAGGTAGAGAACCAGGTCCCCGTGCACCCTTGGCAGAATAGAATGCTCATTTGAAGGGTGAGAATGAAAGATTAAGGAAACAAGTGGAGGACCTGAGAAAGCAGATGATCATTGATCAAAGGATTGTGAATGAACGAATGGACATGCTCATTAAGGCTTTAGCCCTTACTTTTCTTCCTGCCCAGTGATCCATGTCTTTTACTCATTCAAAATTCCCTCGAATTCCTATCTTTTTTTATCCCTATGTTTGATGACGCTAGTACTTTAGTTGTTTAAATTGTCATATTCTGTATTGTTGAAACTACTGTGCTTTTGTTATAATTACTCTACTATGGGCAATCACTCTATTTTGTGCAATGCCATTCACTTGTTGTTCTTATTATTGTTTATGTTGTGTTGCCCAAGTGACATGAGTTAATGTTGCTGAACTCTTTTTTGGTTGTGCTTTTTCTGTTATTCTTTTCAATGATGCCAAAAGGGGGAAGTTACATATGTATCAACGGGG
>AWOL01S0013532.1:6021-23126 GCA_000715115.1 Nicotiana otophora | reverse complement strand
CGACCATTGCGCCTACGGGCTATATTTCTTCAAGATCGAATCCTTGACAACTAATAAGCCTAAAAGGCTACATTGCCCCAAGTTTTGAGTAAGCGCACGCTCGGTTACAGAAGCTACGAAGTCCAAACTTGATTAAATTGTTTAAATCATTGTGAAAACATTCATAAGGCGTGAATAAAGTCCTCGCCAGACGGGAAACGAAAACAGAAGCAAGTCGGCAAAAAGGGAGATATGTCTATATACAAATTTATCTGCATGGGAGATTACAACGTAAAAACTAAGAACTAAACTTCTTGACCAAGAGCGGTCTCTTCTTTATCAGGATTCCCCCCATTTTCGGATCCGCTCTTTCTCTCATCGTCATCGTCATCGCCATCTGAAACCAGAGCTTCAGCATCGACTTCGAGTTCTTTGGCCTTTTTTATCTCTTTAGCGAGATCGAAGCCACGGGCATGGATCTCCTCAAGAGTTTCCCTTCTGGATAGGCACTTAACAAGTTCGGTGACCCAATGCGCTCGAATATCGGCGGACTCGGCTGCTTCTCTTGCCTGGACTTGGGCAACTTCAGCATCGGCCCGATAGACGGTCACGAGCGCATCCGCATCGGCCTTTGCCTTTTCGGCATCGGATTCGGCCTTGGCAAGTACAGAGGCCAACCGAGCCTCAAGCTCCTCTATTCTCCTTGCTTGAACTAGGCCTTTTTCCTTCATCTTCTGAAGTTGGGTTTTGGACGATGATAACTGGGCTCGAGCAGTCTCTTTTTTGGCAGCAAAGCGGTCCACACCTTCTTTCCACCGCAAAGACTCCGTTCTTATCACGTCGACCTCCTCACGAAGCTTCCTGATCATCTCGATTTTTTGCTGCAGCTGTGAGACCGAAATGTTACCTATCGTTCTGGTATCAAACCCATAGGCTTTCAAAAGCAGCATTACCTGCTCAGACAAATCGGTCTGATCTCGATAAGCCTTAGCCAGCTCAGCACGGAGGTCTTTTATTTCCTCCTCTCTCTACCCTAAGGAAAGTCCAAGGGAGTTCCTCTCGTCAGTAGCCCGTTGTAGGTCGCCGCGTATCGATGCAGATCATTCTGGGATCGAGAACATTGTTCACGATGAACTGCCGCTGCCTACAAAAAAACAAGAAGCGAAGTTAACGAAAAACGAACATGAAGATAGTACCGACAAAATAGTGTTAAAAGCTCACCTGATTCAAAGCCTGCCGTACTCCGTGAAAAAGATCCGATTCATCACTAGTACCGACAACGTCCTCAATGCCGGTAAATAGGTCACGAAAGGGATCCTCTTCATCGTGAGGCCTGTCTAGATCGAGGGCTCCAAGAGCTTGAGCTTCCTGAATCACCCCTGCGAATAAAGCGGGAAAGGTAGGCGAATCCTCGATTGCTGCTGCCCCAAATAGCTGGCCCGGAGCGTTCCCCTCGGTTCGAAGGGGTTCGAGGGGCTCTTCGATCATATCCCCTGCCGGTTGACTCCGGTGAGATACGTCTTCGATATCCGATAGTTCAGGGATTCTACCCGAATCTTTCTCCGGTATATCTTCAGTTTGAGGCGGAGCCTCATAGAGCATCATCGATCCAGCGTGCGATGAGGCATCGGTGGTTCTCTTCGTTCGGACCGCCAGAGCGCACTCATCGTTCTCTTCTTCTTCTTCTTCTTCTTCTTCTTCTTCTTCTTCTTCTTCTTCTTCTTCTTCATCTTCATCCTTTAGACGAAGAACGGATTCCACGGTCAAAGGAATGACATTCTTGTTAGGCTTACGAGCTGTCCTCTTTTTCGGTTTTGGATATTCGGGAACCGAGGCTCTCTTCTTTTTATTTTCCTTCACCGGCTTTGGGACAGAGGCCGAAATTCCCTCTTCATTGGGCAAGGGCATCAAAACCGCGTCTTTACCCAAACCTGCATATGGGAAACCTTAACAAAATATTTTGAAAATTGCCTCATTCGGATCATCAAAGAGTCCGAGAAATGGGCTTACCGTGATTTTTGGCCTCCCACCGACCCTTTGACAAATCACGCCATGAGCGCTCGGCGTATGTGGAGTCGAAACAAGGGCTTGTACCCAGTTCTTGAGATAGGGGATTGCTCCGGGCATCCAGGGAACCGCTACATCAAGAAGAAGGGGAGTGTCGATGAGAGAATAAATGAAAGAAGAAAATAGAAGTAACAGCAAGATCACACTTACGTTTCATATTCCACTCCTCGGGAAAAGGGCATCTTTTCAGTCGGGATCAGGTCCGAAGTCCTTACTCGAATGAACCTGCCCATCCAACCCCGGTCCCTATCCTCATCAATACTCGAGAACAGAGCCTTGGTAGCCCGATGCTGGAATTTTATTAACCCCCTCAAAAAAGTCGAGGATGGTACAATCGGATAAGATGATCGAGGGTGAACGGCATCCGCTCGATCTTACTCACAAAATATCGGATCAGGATAACGATCCACCACAAAGAAGGATGGACCTGGCCTAGGGTTACTTGGTATTATCGACAGAAGTCAATAATAACAGAATCAAAGGGACCCAAAGTGAAAGGGTAAGTATACACATTCAAAAACCCTTTCACGTAAGAAGTGATATCTTCGTCGGGCGTAGGAATTATTATTTCTTTCTCACCCCAATTGCAATCTTTCTTTAGCTGTTCGAGGTTCTTTTCGGTTATCGAACACATATACCTCGATATAGGCTCACACTGGCCAGGGACCGATGAACCTTTATCGACCTTAAAATCTAAAGTAAGGACACACGCCCCGGGAACACACTCCTCAGGCCGTGGTTCTGCCGGTGTCTCATCGGCGGCACACTGTGAAGATGAAGCTTTCTCTTTCTGAGGAATGGTTTGCGATGTTTTCGCCATCTTAGAATTCAAAGGTGGGGAGTAGAAGAAAGGGACAAAGATCTGGTAGAATTGAAGAGGGATTTTTGCGGAAAGAAATCACAGATTTACTGGTAAGATGGAGAGTACGAAGAAGAACTTGGGAAATTTGGAAGATAGAAGATGTAAAAATGGTAAAAGATAAAAGAAAGGGTTATTTATAGGTCCAAGCGATGGCGGTTCAATATCAACAGTGGTCGACCACCGCCTGACATGCGTTAAATGCCTTGAAAGACTAAACTGACGGGACAGCTACCAGATACATCATGGTTGAACCCGATGGAAACGACATGATATAATCCGATCGAGCTATTAAAAAATTATATAGTTTCTCGCCACATTCTTTCTGAGAAACGAGAGAACTATCTGTATACGGTCGAAATAGGTTTCGGCCTTAGCACGTTCGATCGAGTTCAAATGATGATTTATCAAAGTGAGATCCCGAAGGTGGAGCAAACTATCCTCGAACCTGGGGAGGCCGATCCGTGTCAAGTTCGACATCATTACCAAGCTCGAATCAAAATCTATCATGCTGACAATCTAGAAACCAACCGACATTGACCTCGAATCAATTCGAGGGCTCGAGCCAGGATCAGGCTCGAACCAAGATCATGAATTCGAGCCGAAATCAAGCTTAAACCAAAATCGAGGGTTCTAAGCAAGATCGAGCTCACAGACAAAAGCCGTTGCAATCCCACTAGAGAGAATCTTGGCAGAAATTATGGAAAAGCTTACTTATCATGGGTCTCCCACTGAATGTTCATTTTATTATGCTTAGAGCCAAATCCCTCCACTATAAAAGGGCTTGGTTACTATTTCTGTGGGACAAGTTTTTCCAAGGCTTACATTGTAATAAAAGGGCTATATTCTTCTACAGAAAAAGAACCGTTCTTTCAGATTTCTTAGATGGATTCTATATATTGAATCCTGAGATTCATTGTTCCTGATAACCTTATCTATTTTAGCATTCTCCCCAATCTATATTTACACTTTTTATTTATCCTTGTATTTTGTGTTAAGTTACGTCACATATCCTCGGAACTACGTATAAATTCAACTCTATCCATTTTTCGGGTAAACACTCATGCTTCAGGAGGTGACACGATTGGCCACTGGAGTTGCTACCAAGTCGGCGTTCGCATTCTAATGTCTTATTGTTTTATGGCATACACCACCCGAGCCTCCCAAAAAACAATTTAAACCATTTTCAAAAGAATATTTTTCTATATTATTTTTAAACCATTTCCAAAAACTATACTCCAAAACTATTTTTCAAAAATAATTTCTCAAAAAATATTTTTTCAAACTATTTTCAAACAATCTTTCAAAAATACAAACATTTTCAAGAACAATTTTCCAAAAAGATAACATTTATAAACAAAATTCATTAAAAACACATGTCATTTAATTTATTTTTTTACTTTATGTGATTTTACTAATAGTTTCACTTCTCATCTTGGGAGATACTGTCACACGGAGATACTGTTAACAACTTCGTGTACTTGTTCATTCATGTTAAATAAAATTCTTTCATATCCTATTAATTAAATTAAAGTGCGAGATATTGTTCGTACATCCTTTAACCTTGTCTTGAATTGTTTATCATCCTTTTTTAAATTTTGTACTTTAGTCAAATATATACATTGCTAGCTTCTCACTTGGCCCATTCTTTAAAAATACCAATTGTACTCTTTATATCTTGCACACCAATTTTTAAAATATAAGTCATTTCATAAATTTTTGTTATTTTACTTTTTACCACACATGTACATAAAATATAAATATATTTTATTACTCATTTGCCATAATTAACTGTCATTTAGTTAATTTATTTTCATAATCTTCTTGTAAATATCAATCAACCCTCTTCTTACCCTATTCATTACATAAAAACTATTCAAAGATAATTCTTTTTTCCACTCTTGATCAATCATTTTCTAGACACGTTTTTTATAATAGTTGGTCTTGATTACAACCAAATTCTTTCGAGATTATTCCTTTCAACTCAAAATCATTTGGTTAATTTGTGAATACTTTACTTGATGATACACTTCACTTAGTCATTAAAAAAATTAACTCTTTTACATACTTTCTTAATCCACATCCTTGCACATATTCTGTTGTACATAAATGTCCCTAGTTTTACCATGTGACAGTCACATTCAATCATTCTTCATTCCAAATTATTTTCATAATTATTTGTGAATATTAAATTTATTATTCTTTTGAACCTTCCCTCACTTATTTGATTGAGTCCGCAGGAACCACATTTTTTGAATCTTGAGGGATTCCTAACATCTTCCCCTCGAGATAACTTGAACCCTTACCTAGAATCTCAACGGTTTCGCAGACCATAATCAAATATACATTACATAGTATAGCATAGGTGTTCTAGTATATCTTAAATACTAGGTGGTGACTCTAAACTTAAACTAACCTTGTAGAGTACTATAAGTTGTACATTGTTTTGTCTTGTACAAAATAGGATGCAACATCGATACCTACAACAAGGTAAAAGGGAAAGGATTTCGGAACTTAACTCATTTTATTCCATATTTGTGACCTAGACTCCACATAGAGGTGATTTGGTGAGCAATTTCTTTCCAACTTCATAAGTTAATAACTTTAACTTATTTCTGTTCAATTTTTATTACTTTTTATAACAACCCGACCAGTCGTTTTGAGCATTTATATTTTATTCAGTGGTTTGAGGTCTTGAGTAGCTTCAAATGAGGTATTATGACTTGCGTGTATGATCGATTTTGGCTTTCGAGTGGTTTGGGATTTGGTTTGGAAGGATGACTTTCATTTTGGAAGCTTTAAGTTGGAAGAGTTGACCAAGTTTGACTTTTATATAGTTGACCTTGGATCGGAGTTTTTATAGTTTTATTAGGCCCGGATGGTAATTTTGGATTTAGGCGTATGCCTGGATTTGCATTTGGATGCTTCTAGAAGGTTTTGGCACTATTTAGCAAAAAATGGCAATTTGAAGGTTTGAAAATTTCATAGGTTTGACCGGGAGTTGACTTTTATGATATCGGGTTCGGATTATTGTTCCGGATGTTGGAATATGTTCGTTATGTCATTTTGAACTTGTGTGCAAATTTGAGGTGATTCCGAGTTATTTAGATGTTTTCGGTGTAAGTCTGTATTTTGGAAATCTGAAATACTTCATTAAGCTTGAATTGAGGTGCGATTCATGGTTTTGATGTGCTTTTGTGTGGTTTGAGTCCTCTAGTAGGTCCATGCTATATTTCGGTACTTGCTGGTATATTCTGATGGGGTTCCGAGGGGCTCAGGTGAGTTTCGGATGAGTTTGAGATCATTTTCATGCTTTCGGCATACCTGGTTCTAGTGTTTCGCATCTGCGCATGTTGGAGCGCAGATGCGGATGTCGCTTCTGCGAGGATTGAGTCGCTTCAGCGAGATGGTGGCCTGGTCAGATTTTCCGCTTCAGCGGGTGAGGGATCGCAGGTGCGTGATCGCATCTATTGAATATGGATCGTAGATGCGGGATTGAGGCATGAGGTGAATGTCCGCTTTTGCGGTGGTATTTGCTCTTATGCGATGTCGCAGATGCGGGATATTTTACGCTGATGCAGTGTTTATAAGGTTAAGATGAGGTCGCAGATGCGGTTGCGCAGGTGCGAGGTTTTGTCCGCAAATGTAGAAATCCCTACGAAGAAGCTTATATTTCGAGGATTGCGTTCATTTTATCACATTTGGAGATCTAGAGCTCGATTTCGGGTGATTGTTTAGGCGATTTTCACGATTTAAATTGGGGAATATATTTATTTTTACTAGGATTTGATTATGTTACATGATTCCATCTTCGATTTTGGCAATTGATTGGTGAAATTAAAAGAGAAATTGGGGGGCTTTTGTTTAAACTTTTCTAAAGTGATTAAATGAGTTTTGAGCATCGATTCGAAGTAGGAATTGGATGAAGTTGGTATGGTTGGACTCGTATTCATATGGATTATCGGAATTAATGAGTCTTTTTGGGTTCCGAGATGTGGGCCTGGGTTGACGTTTTAGTTGACTTTGAGTATTTTATTAAAGATTTGACCTTTATCGTTTGCGTTTGTTTCCTATGGCATTATTTGATATTTATGAGTTTCTTTTGGTTAGTTTCGAGCCGTTGCAGGTCGATTCATGCGGGATGGCATTTCTATAATATTGTTTGGCTTTCTCAATATTGTTTTGGCTTCTTCGAGGTAAGTAACATATCTAAACTTGGATTTGGGGTTAATTATCCCTGAGGACTATGATATTTGAAATGTGTTGGGGGGGGGGGGGAGTGCACGTGCTAGGTGACGGGCTTGTGCGTGCACCGAGATATTCATGATCAGGATAGTTCTTAGGCTATTATACACTTTGTTTTGTCTTCATGCTTCTTTGAAATCATATTTTCTCCATTTATATGACTACATGAGTAATATTCATGCTAGAAATCATGTCTAGGTTATCTGCTTTATTGATTAAGACATGATAGGGCTATTTTGCCATGTTGAGCTATTTGCCTTACTCGTAGTCATATGGTTTAGTCATGATAGTTTATATATGTATGTTATATCTCTGTCTCTGTGCATTTTTATGTGCTATCTCACATGTTACTGGTGTCCTTGTACATAACACGAGTTTGAGCTTAATTGTGGCACATTTTGATATCCCGTGTTCTATTATTGATTATGTTGTTGTGAGATGCTGGTATATGGAGACTTGAGAGGATTGATGACTGATGTGGGCCATAGAATCGTGTTGTGAGTGATATTTAGGTCGCGTTACACGTCGCAATAGTTATATTGATATTGAGGTGACGTGTACGCAAGCCCCACATTGGGCTAAGTGGTACTAATCTTGAGGCTACGTGTCTCACGATTGGGCTATGTGATACTGATTAGCGCTTGGGTCAGGATTTGCCTCTCCGGAGTTTGATATTACAGTGAGCGCAGGGAAAGTGATATACACATGCTTTGGTGAGGGGCTTTTGAGCCAGGCACCCGTAAAGTGCTGAGTGATTGTATGTGTGATGGAGAGGGGAACTTGAGTCAGGCACCTTGAGTGTGCTTAGAGAGAGTGTACTTGATGATTGCACTATGATATTATTGACTTAACTTGTATATTTGACATGTAGGAATAGAGATGTATTTTCCTCATGCTAGATGGCAATGTGGTATAATTGACTTGACATGTAGGCATAGAGATATATTTTCCTCATGCTAGATGGCAACGTGGTATTATTGCCTTGACATGTATATTTGACATGTAGGCATAAAGTATTTTCCTCATGCTAGATGGCAACATGGTGTTATTGACTTGACATGTATACTTGATATGTAGGCATAGAGATATATTTTCCACAAGCTAACTGGTAAATGAACTGTCTTATCTGTTGATGAAAGTTTGGAAAAATCACAATTCTATGATAAACTCATATTTTGGTGATTTTGGTGAAAGATTTGGGCTTAACTGTTATACTTGTAAAACATGTCTAATTTTCCGTATTTGTGAACAAGCAGAATATGACATTTCTTTTGAGTTATTTACTATTGCTATCATCATTATATCCTGTGTTATTATTGATCATTGGTGTTGGACATTGTCCTTCTTTCGAGCTATTCACATATTTCAACCTAAGGTTAGTTTTGTTACTTATTAAGTACATGGGGTCGGTTGTACTAATACTACACTTCTGCACCTTGCGAACAAATCTTGGAGTTGATGTTGTTGTGTATGGTGGGAGCAGGCATTGAAGATGTACCTGCTTTTCGGTTATAACTTCCACTTGTCCTTGGTAGCTTTAGATTTTTAATCTGCATTCCAAACAAATGTTGTATTAATTTTCTAACCACCTTTGTAAATCTAAGTCTTAGTGGCTCATGACTTGTACTACCAGTCCTTGAGATATTGTGTGGAAATTTCAGTAAAATGCATTATTGATCTCTTATTATTCTATTTGAATTGTGTTGATTGTTAGTTAGCTTACCTAGCGGGTTGGGTTAGGTGCTATCACGACTAGTGGGTTTTGGGTCCTGACAAGTTGGTATCAGAGCTCTAGGTTCATAGGTTCCACGAGTCATGAGCAAGTGTCTAGAAGAGTTTTGTGGATCGATATGATGACGTCCATACCTATCTTCGAGAGGCTACATGGCATCTAGGATAAACTTTCTATCTTTCTTTCCTTATCATGTGTCATTGTTTCATCTTGAAGTGTATCTCTTGAATTTCTTCCACTCACTCGTACGTGATATTGAAAATTCGGTATCAACCGTGCATTGACGACTTGTGGTGTCATGGATGAGGTGCGAGGTGTGTTCTCCGTGTTGTGGTTATAGGTCAGTATGGATGACTTGAGGCCAGGTTTAGACTGCAGCTTGGGCTCGATAGTTTTCATGGTGTGAGTATGTGCTTTTGGACTCATATGCCCGGTGGTGTCCCTCGAAGTGGGATTTATGATTCAGTGAGTGGTTGGATGGCTATATGATGAGCACTAAGTGACTGAGGAATGTGCTTAGATGGTTTGGGATGTGACGGGAAGAATTTTGCTTGGGATGTGAAAGGACTATGGTACTTGATTTCTGTCTTGATGTGTTGTACTGTCTCAAGTTTTGAGTGTTTTGAGGGATCTTTCATGTAGTTCATTTGTGGAATGAAGTACATTTTTATATTTTTTTGACGAGTTCAGATTCAGGAGGATTTAGTGATTGCATTGTGGTGGTGACCATGATAGGGCGTAGTGAGATGCCAGTTTGAGGCTAAACAGGTGGGTTATCTCCTGCTGGGTGGTCTACGGATGTGATCTTTATGATGTTTCTGTGGAGAGTTTTCTTCCTACTAGTGGGTTTTATGTGTTGCAATTTGAGTTTGGATATCTAAAGGAAGGTTGAACAATTGTCACGAGAATGGACATGCGCTTAGCAGAAGATTTGAGATATTTTATGATTAGTGTTACATGAGTTTCTAGATGACTTAGTAGAAGTATAGTGGGGGATTATGGCAGTAATGGAGTAAGGTATTATAGGTTATCGAATGTTGTGTTCTATGGCTTCGATCCAAGTGTGGGAGGCTACTATCGATGATTAGAATGCATGGTTATGTGTTATATTAGTTTTGTTCTGAGGCATACTTGTGGATCGACTGTGACTTGAAGAGGTTGCATTCGAGGATGACTCGTGTAAGGTAATTTCTGGATGCATGATGTAATACACTTTAGGGGCATATGGAATCTTAGAATAATTTGGGTTTGCTATCCGTGGTGGATGTAGTGTGCATAGAGTAGGGATTCACTCGGTTGCTTTAGAGGTGGGGTTACTTCTTGAGGTGTTTGTGTGCTAATGGAGCACAAGTCGTTCGGCTCGTATTGGCGGTGCATTGGAGATCAGAGCAGAGTGGATGTCTTTCGAGAAGATTTTAATAAGTTCATGGTTTATGTGTGGTATTTGAGGGTTTCCCCGGATGTAAATGGCTAGGATCTGAGATTTGCATTGGAGGGTGCTGAGATTTGCAGTATTTCTGTATCATTAGTGATTCTACATTTTAGTATCATAGAGGTTAAATAAACATGTTCAAATTCACAAAAGGTCTCCTTAGGGTAGGTACATCAGTTGTAGCATTATTGGGTGCTTCAGAGGGAATATAGTGATTTATGGGCCTTAAGATGATGTGGTTTCATGCTAGGATCTCTTGCAGTGAGCTTTGTTATGGGTCATAGTGTACGAGCAAGTAGAAGTATTAACTTGAAGGCAAGTCGAGGAGAATTCCAAGAAATGGGTCAGCTTGGTAGTTATTCGGGTCGGAATAGTAATAGATATGATCGGTTCTTTTGGTTCTCTTGGTATAGTGAGTCTCTACCACTATTTTGTAGCAATACTATTGGGTTTGGTGACCTGCGAGACTTGGTTGAGTTAGAGGGATTCAGTTTAGATGACCTAGTTATGTGCTAATGGGTTCCGATGAGTTTTCGATGATTTCGACCACGACTTGGGATAGATATTTTCTATAGGCATGGGGAATTTATTGTGCATTGTGATTTTCTCCTGGATGGGAGCAAGTGGGAGGTTCCTGGTGGATGGGGTGTGTATCCTGCTTGTGATTTAGAGTTGACAATGGAATTCTCGTATTTTCATATGATGGCATGATAGATACGGTGCGACATGTGGGATCAAGGTTGCATGTACGGGTTTGCGGTTCCGTTCAAAGGGAAGGTCATGCGTTCTAGACAACATGGACGGTTTCACATATTTAGAGAAATGTTAGCACTATCTGGTATTACCTGAGAAGGGTGCACATTTCACAAGGTGCACTATGTCTTGATTTGCGGATGCTTGAATGTTATTATGGTAATCGTCGGGTTGATCGACTGTTGATGTTCAGATTTTGCTATGTGGCACGGAAGAATTTTGAAAGTATTTATCGTGAGATGAC
Organism: Nicotiana otophora; assembly: GCA_000715115.1. NCBI lineage: Eukaryota > Viridiplantae > Streptophyta > Magnoliopsida > Solanales > Solanaceae > Nicotiana > Nicotiana otophora. Next base: position 11,815 of record AWOL01S0013532.1, on the reverse strand, counting down.
TGTGTTGAGGGATGTGTCAGTTATTAAGTGGTGGAGTTGGGTTTGGATGTGGAGATTTTTGTATTCTAGGGATTTTTAGACTAGAAGGGTTCTCAGAGGCAGAGGAGTTCCTTGGTGGTGGATGATGAAGATATGTTAAGAAGTTAGACAGCTGATAGTATGTGTTATGGTTAGGTTATTGTGAACTTTTGGAGGGCTAATTATCTATTTGTGGATGACCGGAGTTGATTTGGGGCCCATTGGTAGGCCTAATGAGGGGTATGTCAGCCCAACTATTTTTGAGGGGTATGTCATCGACTAGAGTTGATCTTATTCGTGCTCTTATATGTTCTATGTGCTACTCCTTTATGCTACGATGGGTTGTGAGGCTGTTGACTACTTGCACTTCATACGGTTCTGATTGGGCCTTATGGTAGAATTCGAGCGATATGGTTCTTGGGGTGTTGAATGATTGATTACGCCTTTGGTTATGGTCTTTCTATCTGTGGTATACTGGTTTATTGTTTCTCCATGGTTATGGTCATGCATTTCGCGTGTTTGTTGTCGATATGCATATGGTTATTGATTTTGAGCATCATGGCTCGAGTATTCCATGTGGACCGGTGGTTGGTTTGAGTCACGCATCGCAGCTGAGTTAGGTTGGGATATGATCCTTTGTACTTATTTCGTGTGTTTTGTTTCTCCTTTGTGTGATGGGTTTATAACATTGAGCTTCGTGGTGGTATTTGTTGAGCTTGCGGGACGGTACTCTCATTTGTTCCTCTTTCCATCATTGGGTGCATTCGAGTTGTTTCTTGTTGATGTACGGATTACACGGTATGTGGCTCGAGGTAGTAGTGTTGTGGTATGTCGGTGGAGCAGCTTGTACCGGATGGGATGAGGTTATTGGACCTGAGATGAGTGCTATCGGATTTGATTAAGCTATGTTCGAAAGAATAACATCACTAGTCAGCTTAGAATTTGACACTTATTCTTATCAGGAAAGAAAGCTCCGTGACTTGTTGATCTAACAAGTGGCTATGAGTTTTTGCGTGTTTATTTTATCATCGGCAGTGTACGAAGGGTTGAAACAAGGTTTTATTCGATATGAGATTTGCTACCGGTACTGGAGTTATTACTGAGCAGATATTATGGTCGGAAGTTATTACTACGAGTATCTGAGTTATGTGGATGTCATGTGATTATACCTTGGGTTATAGTTATGGCTTGATACAACTTGTTCAGACTTATACATTGTATAGATACTATATTCGGGTCTTATGATAAATTTCAGATGTTAGGAATTTGGTTCTAAGGTTTATGGACTAAGGTTGAAGTAAGGATCTGCAATTAGGTTGTGTTGTCAGGCTTGTTTGAAATAGGGTTACGTGGGATCACCCATAGGTATGTGCATGGTGAGTTTATTTAGTGAGTTGATGGCTTTGGAACGACTCTTGGCACGTTCGAGGATGAACATTTATTTAAGCGGGGGAAGAATGTAATGACCCGACCGATCATTTTGAGCATTTGCATTCCGTTTGATAGTTTGAGGTCTTGAGTAGTTTCATATGAGGTATTATGACTTGTGTGTATGGTCAGTTTTGGCTTTCGAGTGGTTCGGGATTTGGTTTGGAAGGATGACTTTCATTTTGGAAGCTTTAAGTTGGAACAGTTGACCAAGTTAGATTTATGTGTACTTGACCTCGGATCGGTGTTTTTATGATTCCATTAGGTCCGAATGGTGATTTTGGACTTGGGCGTATGTCCGGATTTGCATTTGGATGCTTCTAGAAGGTTTTTGCACTATTTGGCGAAAGTTGGCAATTTAAAGGTTTGGAAAGTTCATAGGTTTGACAGGGAGTTGACTTTGATGATACCGATTCGGATTGTTGTTCCGGAAGTTGGAATATGTTTGTTATGTCATTTGAAGAATTTGTGTGCAAAATTTGAGGTGATTCTGAGCTGTTTAGATGTGTTCGGTGTAAGTTTGGAATTTGGAAATCTTAAATAGTTCATAAAGCTTGAATTGAGGTGCGATTTGTGGTTTTGATGTGATTTTGTAGGGTTTGAGGCCTCGAGTAGTCAGTGTTATGTTTTGGGACTTGTTGGCATGTTCGGATGGGGTCCCGAGGGGCTCGGGTGAGTTTCGGACGAGTTTCAGATTATTTTCATGCTTTGGCAAGACCTGGTTCTGGTGTTTCGCATCTGCGCATATTGGAGCATAGATGCGGATGTCGCTTCTACGAGGTTTGAGTCGCTTCTGCGAGATGGTGGCCTGGTCAATTTGTTTGCTTCTACAGGTGAGGGATCGGAGGTGCGTGGTCGCATCTGCAGAATATGGATCGCAGATGCGGGATTGAGGCATGAGGTGAATGTCTGCTTCTGCGATGGTTTTTGCACTTCTATGATGCCGCAGATGCGGGATATTTTACGCAGTTGCGGTTTTGGTAAGGTTAGGCTGAGGTCGCAGATGTGAGATTTTCACGCATATGCAATTGAGCGCAGGTGCGAGGTTTGGTCCGCAAATGTGAAAATCCCTGGGTAGAAGCTTATATTTCAAGGGTTTTGTTCATTTTATCACATTTCGAAATCTAGATCTTGGATTTAAGCGACTTTCACGATTCGGATTAGGGTAAGTATTTTTAACTTGGATTTGATTATGTTACATGATTCCATCTTTGATTTTGGTAATTGATTGGTGAAATTAAAAGAGAAATTGTGGGGTTTTGTTTAATCTTTTCTAAAGTGATTAATTGAGTTTTGAGCATCGATGCAGAGTTGGAATTGGATGCAATTGGTATGGTTAGACTCGTATTCCAATGAGTTATCAGAATTTGTGAGTTTTGTTGAGTTCCAGAATGTAAGACCGAGTTGACTTTTTGGTTTATTTTAAGTATCATTAAAGATTCGACCTTTATCGTTTGGGTTTGTTTCCTATGGCATTATTTGATATTTTAAGTCGCTTTTGGCTAGTTTCGAGCTGTTGGGAGGTCGATTCGCACGGGATGCCATTTCTAGGGTATTGTTTGGTTTGCTCAGTATTGTTTTGTCTTGTTTGAGGTAAGTAACATATTTAAACTTGGATTTGAGGGTAATTATCCTTGAGGACTCTTATATTTGAAATGTGTTGGGGGTGACGCACGTGCTAGGTCTCGGGCGTGTGTGCGTGCACCAGGGTATTCATGATCTGGATAGTTCTTAGGCTATTATACGCCATGTTTTGTCATCATTCTTCTTTGATATCATGTTTTCTCCATTTATATGACTACGTGTGTAATATTCATGCTAGAAACCATGTATATGCTATCTGCTTTATTGATTGAGACATGATATGGCTATTTTTCTATGTTAAACTATTTTCCTTAGCCGTAGTCATACTATTCAGTCATGATATTTATATTCGCATGTTATATCTCTACCTCTATGCATTTTTGATATGCTATCTCACATGTTATTGGTGTCCTTGTACGTGACACGAGTTTGAGCTTAATTGTGGCACATTATGATATCTTGTGTAGTATTAGTGATTATGTTGTTGTGAGATATTGACAAATAGAGACTTGAGCGAATTGATGACTGTGTAAGCCATAAAGCCATGTTGTGAGTCATATTTGGATCGGGTTGTACGCCGTAACAGTTATATTGATATTGAGGTTATGCATACGCTAGGCCCCATATTGGGCTAAGTTGTACTGATCTTGAGGCTATGTGTGCACCAGGCCCTACGATTGGGCTATGTGATATTAATTAGCGCTTGGGCCAGGATTCGCCTCTCCAGAGTCTGATATGACAATGAGCCCAGGCAAAGTGATATACACGTGCTTTGGTAAGGGGCTTTTGAGCCAGGCACCCGTACAGTACTGAGTGATTGTGTGTGTGATGGAGAGAGGCACTTGAGCCAGGCACCTTGAGTGTGCTGAGAGTGAGTGTACTTGATGATTTCACTATGATATTATTGACTTGACATGTATATTTGATATGTAGGCATAGAGATGTATTTTTCTCATGTTAGATGGCAACGTGATATTATTAACTTGACATGTATATTTGACATATGCCTATATTTTCCTCATGCTAGATGACAATGTGGTGTTATTGACTTGACATGTATACTTGACATGTAGGCATAAAGATGTATTTTCCTCATGCTAGATGACAACATGGTATTATTGACTTGACATGTATATTTAACATGTAGGCATAGATATGTATTTTACTCATGCTAACCGGTAAATGAACTGTCTTATCTGTTGTTGAAAGTTTGGAAACATCACAGTTCTCTGATAAACTCATATTTTTATGATTTTGGTGAAAGATTTGGGCTTAACTGTTATACTTGTAAAATATGTCTCATTTTCTGTATTTGTGAACGAGCTGAACATGATATTTATTTTGAGTTATTTACTGTTACTGTCATCATTATATCCTGTGTTGTTATTGATCACTGGTGTTTGACATTGTCCTTCTTCCAAGCTCTCACTGATTTCAACATAAAGTTAGGTTTGTTACTTATTGAGTACATGAGGTCGGTTGTACTCGTACTATACTTCTGCACCTTGCGTGTAGATCTTGGAGTTGATATTGCTGTGTATGGGAGGAACTGGCATTGAAGATGTACCTGCTTTTCGGTTATAGCTGCCAATTGTCCTTCATGGTTTTAGATTTGTAATCTGTTTATGTACATTCCAAATAGATGTTGTATTAATTTTTATACCAACTTTGTAAATCAAAGTCTTAGTAGTTCATGACTTATACTACCAATCCTTAGGATATTGTATGGAAATTTCAGTAAATTTATTTTTGATCTCTTATTATTCTCATTTGAATTCTGTTGACTGTTATTTGGCTTACATAGCGGGTTGGATTAGGTGCCATCACGACTAGTGGATTTTGGATCGTGACAGATTTTCCATAGAATTTATTATAAAACCTATAATTTCATAGAGCAGAAATATGATTTTTGGATAGAAATTTAAGATCTTGTAATTTTGAGACTTAGACCTCGAATTAAAGTCGGATCTCGAAACAAATCATATATTTGGACTCGAAGGTGAATGGGTAACAAGGATTTGGTCTTAATTTCGCATTTTGACCACGTGGGATGGGGTTTAATTTTTATTGACTTTTCCAAATATGTTAAAGATCAAACCTTTTTGATATTAGGGTAGTTTTGAAAGCTTGTTTTGACTTATTTGAGTAATATTTGACTAGATACGGGTGCTTTGGGGCTTGTTCAAAATGAAAGTCGTGTTAGATTATTGATCTTGTTCCAAAAAGAGGTGAGTGTCTTGGTTAGCCTTATTTGAGGGAACTAAGGTGTATTGGTGTTTAATTGCTATGTGTTGTGGGTGGCGTATATGTAAGGTGATGAGTGTATATGCGTTTTTCATAGGATGAACATGCGGGTAGAACTAGCTTTATTTATACCATATTACTTTATGTATTATGTCTTCCATGCTCTAAATAGATTGTGAAACTCTTTAACTTATATTATCCATGTTATTAGCTATGTTAAGCTTATTGAGATATTGGGCGTTAAGATTATTAAACTATTGATTTGGCTATTGGTGCAAAAGTCATGGTAAATTTTCATATGTCAAGTTACATTCATTTAAATTTCTTGATATTGTTTATGCTTTCCACCTTGCTTTGTATTGTGTTATATGATTCTAGGTGAGAAAGAGTGAATCGCATGAAAGGTGTTTTCGTACCTGTAAGGAAGAGTGATTTTGCACAAAGGGTATTTTCTTGCCTTCGTTATATATATATATAATATATATATATATATATATATATATATATATATATATATATT
>AWOL01S0013524.1:9682-25013 GCA_000715115.1 Nicotiana otophora | reverse complement strand
CAACTTATGAAAATGCACCTCGTGAGCTCATGTTCTTGATTTGAGAGTTAATTTCACATTATGATCGCAGGAATTTTATCCGTTGTATCAACAGAGTCACAAAATTAGCTAGCAGTTATATATGTTTTGAAAAATTACATGTAATTAGGTGATTTTAAGAATATGAAAAATAGTTTGATAACTGATAGTATAATTCTGGGCGGAGCCGACGCTCCAAAATTCTCTCCATATCGTGTGAATTCATCAAATGTCGCCGATGGGAAGATTGCTCCAGATCGAAGGGGTGTTAAAATGCACATCCCATTTGACAAAATTCGTTCCCTGTTCGACACCCATTATTCTTACTCGTAAACAATAACTAGTGATTTTCCATAGAGCCCTATGTAAGCAAGAGTAAAGAATAAAATAGAAAATGCTTTTCAAAGAACTACTATTAAAAAAACATCAAAGATGGACATCTTTCGTCTTAAATTCGCCTTTTTGATATTGGAACCTGTATCCCTCCATCGACAAGGCACTTTTTACTGATAATCAACTTCCCTACAGAGCCTTAAGCTTGCAATGGACCCCTTAAATTGGTTTAAACTCGTTAATCTAAGCTCCTTAAACCAAGTAGGTGAAGCTAAGAAATCTTGGATTAGATAAGCTGCTTGAGCACAAAAAAAAAAAGTCAAGACCTCAGATAACCAAGACGAATAAGGAAATGCAGACTTCTCTGCCATTAATGAATGAAGATATTAGAACATTTTCCAAAACTTGAATCTTGGAAAGAGGGGAAGCTAATCCTACAGCCTGCATAGTGATATTTGATACATTACTATTGCTAAAGAACCTATCCCTATCTTCTCCTATGCTTTCTGTACAATCAATTTCGTGGTAGGTTCCCATCAAAAATTGATACAGCAGGGAACCCGTTTTTCTATGTTACAATGAAAAGAATCAAACTTTGAATCTAGATACACTGGCTAGGCTTTATACAAGCTGACGTAACACTTTTAATTTACAGTTGACATGGCGTAATGGCGGTCAATGGTGAACGTTGTCATTGTGGCAACTACATTTTTTGTGNTCCTACAGCCTGCATAGTGATATTTGATACATTACTATTGCTAAAGAACCTATCCCTATCTTCTACTATGCTTTCTGTACAATCAATTTCGTGGTAGGTTCCCATCAAAAATTGATACAGCAGGGAACCCGTTTTTCTATGTTACAATGAAAAGAATCAAACTTTGAATCTAGATACACTGGGCTAGGCTTTATACAAGCTGACGTAACACTTTTAATTTACAGTTGACATGGCGTAATGGCGGTCAATGGTGAACGTTGTCATTGTGGCAACTACATTTTTTGTTCCACCGAGTCCATCATGTTCGCTCCATAATTGCATATCCAAATCCGCGGTCTTGATTGCAGCATCTGCTTAATCATGTAGCAAATCTCTCCAGATGGATAGCAATCCTGCCAATAATAAAATAAAGGGGATTGATTTAGGGAGCAACAGGCTGCTTGCATCATCCAAGAGCTCCGACAATGATGTGTCGGATTCAGCTTCCTATCTGCAAAGCATTTCACTGCACTTCCAGGGGTTCACAAGCCTCAATATTCTTTCTTGAACCCAAAGAATGCCACAGCACTTGCATTAATTTTGGAGGCTTTTGGTCTGTCTTTGGAAGATATCCTCGGTTAACCAACAGGCACGGATTGTTCGACAACCAATATTCACTGAAACAATGAAATCGTTCCCATTCACTTGACACCCTTCTTTGTTAAATTAACTCCTTTGGCATTCTCCATTTCAGCCTCCTTCTGAGCTTTCTTCCTTTCTAATTCAGCCTGCTTCAAGTTTTCTTCGTGGGCTTTGCGGAACAGTCTCACAAAATTTAAGAGGGTTGCAGTGACTGTACAGATTGTCGAACAGATGAACCAAAAGAAAAAAGAGGAAAAGGTTAGCAGCCGAAAATCCAGAGCCATCAAAGGCAAAAGAATACAAATGAGAACAGGGAAACATGAAAGAAGCAAACAAAGGTCACAGATCCATCAAATGTATCTCATTAAGGTAAAATGCAGTAATATATACAAGTTCTTGAGTAATCATCAACATAAAACAAAAAAGAGGTGCTTCATGCTTATTCATATGCTGGAAATAAGTCTTAAACCACCAAATGATCAAGGCTGATTACTGCAAGCCTCCACATGATATATCAAAAAATTACCTGACATCGGAGCAGTGAAAAATATAAAAAAACATTAATAGAGTACAGACATTTTTAGTTCACTATCAAAATTACAATTGGTGTAACTATTAAATCAAGATCAATCATAACAAAATAAAAGTTGAGTAAATTCCATCCAGTAAGTACCAACTCGTCAGAGGTCAGGCAGGTTAAACTACTGGGTGTTATTGGCAGCTATTCATCACATTGAACCAAATGAAATTCTTACATCCCTACATACAAGATGCATAGCTTCATTGGATCATGTTCGATCAACCAATCTCATAAATTAGCATACTGATTAAAAACTCCAGCTCTAACAAAGAGCTAAATAAAGGCAGTCATATCTTTCCATAAAATCATGGAGCAGTCTCTATGTCCAAGAGAAATAACACTGAACTAACTTTAACATACTTAATCATATCTTGTAGTTAGAATTGTAAATGTGAAGGACATTAATGAAACAAAGTATAGTTCAAAACTCTTGAAGGGGACAACTTTCATCCGCTCAATTTTTCCAGCACAGAGTCAAGGAAAGGATTAAAAATATATTGTACATATGTTACCTTGCTCAAACGGACAGCGGGCAGGATCCTCGCCGAAATATAGTGCAATTGCATCAGCATTTCTTCCCTGTGCATCAGTTATGACAATTAAACATTATGTAGACATATAGGAAGATGACTCTGCAGTATGATATAACAAAGCGATAATAAAATGCAAAGGAAATTACCGCAACAGAATATAACTCCTTGACAGAACCAACCTCTACTTCAGCCACACCAACGAATTCCTTTAAGGTCTGATTTGCAGGACAAAAGAACAAAGTTGTAAGGACCAAAAGATTTTCTTTTTTCCACCTTTTCTTTGGGGAAGGTGAGGTAGTGCACTTAGTTTTCTAATAATGATAATAGCATGCTCCAGAAACTTATACAGTACATTTTAAGAAAAAATAAAAACAAAACCATGTATGCTGTTCCCTCAACCCTTTTGTTAAATGAATAAAAAAAAATAAAGGAAAGACACGAGACAAACAGTAAAACAAAGTCATCCAATTTCCAGAGTTATAGAAGAGATGACAGAGGAATTCAGGCTCTCTTCATCAACAGGTACGTGGAATTTTACAGTGGCAGCTTTACGCCGTAATGAAGTTAAAATATATCTTGATTCACAATCTATCCATCAGATCAAGAAATAGTCAAATACCAAATGGAGATATTAAAACTCGGGGGAAAACATAAGATACAACAGTTTGATAAAAGACTAAATGGATCTTTTTCATTAAATTCTTAAATCTCACAAGACATTAGGAGGATATTTGAAGTCCTAGAAGTGCTGTTCAAGCTAGAATTAATAGCTTAACCTGATTAACAAAGGAGTGCTCTACACATCCTAACACCATGTATAGTTGCATACATAAGCAGATAAAACTAAGACATAGTTAAAAGAAATATGACCACCATTTTGATCAAAAAAGAAATACAACCACCATAATACCTTACAAAAAATTTCAGACACAGGGCCATCAGTCTCAGATGCCTCCAGTTCCTTTTTAACTTTTTCCAAACCCTTGATGATTGCTTGCATTTCTTCAGCCAAAGACTTCAATTGTATCTGCAAGGAGAAACGGATTTCTAACCAACCTTGATAAATTCAAGGATATATCATCATAAAGAGATAAGACAGTAACCTTTGATGCAGCTTCCAGGCTTACAAGATCTACATGAAAGTCTAAAAGTGCTGGTGACTTGGCAGCAAGAACCTGAGAAAGAGAAAAATTACTAACACCACACTATCTGAGATGGTCATAACCGCACCTGAATTCAGGCAGACGGATTTAAGGAGGCCTCTATCAAATGGAATAGTATTCTCAAGTAGATGAACAAATACAACAACAACGACCCAGTATATGAACAAATAAGTAAAGAAAAAAGAAAAAACTTCTCCTGACAGAAATGTCCAGACAACTAAAAAAAGAGGCATCTCATACAAGAGAATAAAACTAAGAATAGTAGGAATGGCAATGTTAAACCCTTCTTTACAAAAAAATATTGTCTATAACCAATGTATAAGAGAAGAGGAGTAACCTTTTAAGTAGTGTGCCTTAATTTGAAAACTTTTTGACAATATTGTGATACATAATCACTCTTGCACCAAATAATGCCTAAAACTGTAGAGCTTCGGCAAGACTCAGCTAACTATCAGATGATAGACAAGGATCGTAGAGGTATAGTTTGAGGTTCATATTTCCAAAATATACATCTCAAGAAGAGCTTCTATAGAAAGTTTGATCACACTTGAGCACTTTTTATTTTTTTGGGCAAGGATCACACTTGAGCACTTACGTGCCGGAATACAGTGATATCAGAATCGTTTTTTTAGTTTACCTGATAATTTCATTCAGCAGAAAAGAGTTAAATTCATATATTATCTGGTATCGCCTATTTATATCCTTAGATATCAAAACAAAAAGCAGATATGGCGAAAAGTAAATGGATGGACCTGCACCTACTTGATAAAGAACACAGATACCTCAAACACGCCATCATAACAAATATATGTTTCTTAAATAAAAAGGCCAAATCAAAGGTGCTCCTACTGAAGAAAAATGGACCACAGATAACCTGCTTCGGCACTTCGAATACACATTTCTTTCATTGGCTTCACACGGGAGCTACCTAAAGAGTACGCCTTTTCAGCATGGTAAGTTACTTCAGTGAATGATGCAGTGCTGCTTTTATTATTATGAACCAATAAGGTATACATATGTGCAAATACCATTCATAATCCCTGATACAGAAGTCCCTATATCACATCAATGGTTTTATTACATCCAGGCTCCATAACAGGACGTACTTTTCATTTCTGGAAAGAAGATACCAAATCAAATGCAGACCGTGGTGAGACGCATCTTGAACCAAAAAGAGGCTGTCGTTTGAAAAGTTGGATTTATTTAAGCCCTTCATATTCCTTGCGCCCAGACAGTAAACTACTTAACTCTGTTTCCAAGAGATGCCATTCTGTAAACTTATTACTCCCTCTGTTTCAATTCAATTGACACACTTTCCTTATTAGTCCATTCTAGAAAGAATGACACATTTCTATATTTGGAAACAATTTAACTTTAAACTTTTCATTTCACCCACTTTACCCTTGATGATAAGCTTTTATAGCCACAAAAGTGTCATATCCCCACAAAGCTTTTGCCTCTTAAGCTTTTAGGACCACATGTTTCAGAAGTCTTATTTTTTTTCAAGTCAAACTACATCATCTAAATTGAAACGGAGGGAGTACTAACTATGAATAGGTATATAGCTAGATATAAAATTTATCCTTTCTGGTCTTTTATGCGGTACCAAGTAAACTAAGGACAGACCACCAATGTAATACTTCATTCTTTCAGTCCCACATCTACCATGTAAAATACTTGTAACTAAAACAAAACATGCATGACATCATTTTCAACTATAGAACCTCCATAGCAAGCCCAATAAAATGTATACACGCTCGCAAATACATAACTACTGAGCTTGACCAAAATAGGAAGACCACATATGCATCAAATTCATCAATCTTCTTGCGCCAGGTTTTTCACGCAGCATTTCTTACTAAGCGATTGGGTTAAAATGACAAAACATTTTCAACCATTGCTAAGAGCAGCTTGTAAGTCATCACAGCTTTTCAGACAATCTTTATGGTCCTCTGAAAATAATCTTCTTCCATAGTGCTTTTCAGATAGCAACCAGTGGAAAGGAAAATCAACGCATTGGAGAAGATTCAACACCAACAGTGTTTTCATGAGGTGATTTTGATGAAAGCATGATCCAAGGGTACCATTTTCAAAGGATAGTAATTGGAAAGAAAACTGAAAGAGTTTAAATATGCCATTAGAGACAACAAAAATGAAACCGAGGGTACATCCACACCTTACAAAGATAATGCATGAGTGTCATCTTGTTGTTCGTAGCACGTGTATCAGTGAGCTTCAAAAGACTGTCCAGCTTAAATCCAACGGCAGAACCTGAATTAAAGAAAGTACAACTTAGTTTGGAATTCTGTATTGAAAACTTCAAAGTGCTAGACCACATACATTACGACATCCATAGTATGCGATGAGGTACTTAAGTTCCACCGGAACTATATTATATCTTAAAAAAGCTCCAGTTGGAATAAGTAGCACAATAGATCCAAGAGGATGTGTTAGATACTCCCTCCATCCCAATTTATGAGCACTATATTATATCTTACAGGGCTCAGAGTTTAAGAAATAAATCAGAACTTTTGAAACGTGTGATCTAAAACAAATCATAGACATTTGTGCGGCTGTAAATCCTCTCATTAAGGGTAAAATAGGAAGTTAAAAGTTAAATTGTTTCAAAATAAGGAAGCATGACATTCTTATTAAGACAGACCAAAAGGGGAAGTATGACACATAAATTAGGTCAGAGGGAGTACAAAATAGTTGCAACAACTGAATTATCCATGTTAAGGCACAAAATATTTACTCGCTTTTAAGTAAGAACATATGCTTGAGTTTCCAGATTCCCAAAAGGCGAAAATCATCTAGCTCGGGAGCAAAACTATTGAGCAAAATTTGTTAACGCTCACTCCCATCAGATGATATTGTATTGATTGACGAGACGTGAGACGGTGTGAACGCGCAATTAGAGGTTTGGAGGCAGACCCTGGAATCCAAAGGTTTCAAGTTGAGCAGGACCAAAACAGAATACTTGGAGTGTAAGTTCAGTGGCGAGACTCAAGGAGGGGTAGGGGAGGTGAGGCTGGACTCGCAGGTCATCCCTAGGAGAGAGAGTTTTAAGTACCTTGGGTCTATTATTCAGGGGGATGGAGAGATTGATGAAGATGTCGCACATCGTATTGGGGTGGGATGGATGAAATGGAGACTCGCTTCCGGTGTTTTGTGTGACAAGAAGATGCCACCTAAACTTAAGGGTAAGTTCTATAGAGTGGTGGTCAAACCAACGATGTTGTATGGAGCTGAGTGTTGACCAGTCAAGATCGCTCATGTCTAGAAGATAAAGGTAGCAGAGATGAGAGGATGTTGAGATGAATGTGCGGGCACACCAGGTTAGATAGGATCAGAAATGAGGTTATTCGCGACAAGGTGGGTGTGGCCCCTATTGAGGACAAGATGTGGGAAGCGCGGCTTAGGTGGTTTGGTCATGTGAGGAGGAGTGCAGACGCCCCGGTGAAGAGGTGTGAGAGATTGACATTGCAGGGCCTACGGAGAGGTAGAGATAGGCCAAAAAAGAGGTGAGGAGAGGTTATTAGGCAAGACATGGCCCAGCTTCAGCTGACCGAGGACATGACCCTTGATAGGAAGGTATGGAGGTCGAGGATTAGGGTAGTAGAATAGGTAGTCTAGAGTGTTCATAACAATAATATTGGCATGCAGTCTCGCTTTCTGTTGGTAGTAGGTTTTTATGACTAACCGTTGTTTTCTTTCATTGTTAGATCACCTTACTGTTTTGTTGTTTTTATTCTGCATTTATATGGCTTTTTGGTACTGTCCCTTCTTGTCTATATTTTCATTAATGTGGTGCTTATGCTTTCCTGAGCCGAGGGTCTATTGGAAATTAGCTTCTCTATCCTCACAAAGTAGGGATAAGGCCTGCGTACACACTACCCTCCCCAGACCCCACGGTGTGGGATAATACTGGGTATATTGTTGTTGTCACTTCCATCAGATAAAACAATTCGCTAATCCTCTAATTGCCTTGGGACAACTAAACAGGAGGTAAAATAGTTCATATATCAATCAAGGGTCCATTTGGTACCCATTTTAGTATTCTTATTCATCATCCACATAAATACTAAATAGTCTAAGCAGAACATTTCTGTATATATTCTGTAACAGTAGCCCCACATTGATGAATCTCTCAATGTATTTAAATTTTTCATTAGCAAAATAACAAACTGTAACAACAATGAATGAATTTAATGACTTACTTTAATAACTTGTATCCAGATTTTCATCACAAACACATATATTTTGGAGAAAAAGTTAGAAAGAAAAGGTCTGACTTCTCTCTAAAAACTTTTCTTTGGCTTTTTCAAACTCTTTTCAAAATGATTATCTTTCCGATCATCTCTCCTTTACTTTGTTGACATGGCTGGTAATCTTTTCTTTATTTCTAGCGAGAAATCTTTTGAACTGATCGACATTAGCGAAGGTTATGACAGGTTGTTTTCTTTCACGGAGTGCAGGAGGGGATTCACTAGTAGACTTACTATTGATGGGGAAAATCTGGGTGTGTGATGCCATGATTCAGGCCTCTAAGGGGAAAGGGAATCTCTATAGAAAATGGGGGAGGAAAATTCAAGCATACTCATACAGAGTTTTCCAGAACTACAACATTCATGGCAGATTTTTAAGGATTGAAGCCTGGCTCGGGGTTAAAAGGGATGCTATTATTATCCCAGAAAACGATTACAATAAGGGATGGGGTGATATTGCTAATAAAATACTTCGTTTTATGGGGAATTTCTCGGATTCAAGGTTCAACCTTGCATGTCAGCATGCCAAATCTTATATGGAAGCAGCAAAGATCCTTCAATGGCCATCTGGTGAAGTTCAGAATGCAGCTCATCAGAGAATCGAAGCTTGTCCCTCATCAGAATGTGTCAAAGCTCAATTCCTCTCAAAGTGTCTTGTTGGTGTCTTCAATGATACCTTTAATATAAGCCCCAACCCTGAAGTGATTCAGAAGTGGTTTATAAACAGGTGGAAAGTCACGGCAGGTCTCAAAGTTACCCAGATAAATCACAACATGTTCCTATTTGATTTTCCCTCGAAGCAAGAGGCGCTTCGCATTAAAGCCGGTGACTGGTTCAGGAACGGTAGACACCTATCTCTTGATTGGTGGTCTGCAGTGTCGGGTTTGGACATGGCTATCAGAAAAGAAGAGCATACTTGGGTAAAAGCTTTTGGGATTCCACTTTACGCATGGTCTCAAGATTTTTTCACCATCATCGGCGACCTTTGTGGTGGCTTTATAGCCATTGATGAAGATACAAAGGGAAGAAGTCATCTGTCCTGGGCCCACATGTGTCAAAAATACTGCCAACGATCTTCCTCATATACTAGAATTATCGGTGGGTGAATGGACGTATGAAATTTTGATAATTCCAGATGCTCATGTCAAACTGAAGAAATCCGGTAATATATTGAACTCCGGCTTCGGTGTTAATTCTATTTCGATGGCAAAGGGAAAAAGTGTTGTTGAGATGACTGATGGGTCAGGCCCCTCAAGCCAACAAAAACCTATTCCAATCACATCCTGTAACCAGCACGTGGTGGGCCCTGTGGCTACTTTAATTTCAAAAAGGGGCCGTAAAACAGGGTAAAAAATTTGGGGGGCCCTCAAATTTATTGGGCCAGCAGGCAGAAAGATTCTATAATGAAAGAGGCCCAAAAAAGAAGAAAGGGCATTTAAATAGGAGTCAACCCAAAACTTTTTGGAAAGCAAAAGGGTTTTTTGCAAGCCCTGTGGATATTAGGGCCAAGGATTTATCTGAGGCCCCAACCTTAAACTCAGAGATAATTCCAGAACATCCCAGTAGCTCTCTTATGCTCGATACTGTTCAAACTGCTATAGGAGACCCCAATTTGAGCTCAGATGCTGACGACGAGGCTGACCCTCCAACAAATTTCAGCATAATGCTTCACCAACAAAATTTGATGTCACAACCACTGCATGTACATGATTATGAATCTGATTTCTCGTCTTCTTCACTTCCTCTACTGCTCCCATGGCATGAGAATGGGTCGACTTCAACACTGGTTATCGAACCGGCAATGATAGATACATCAAGGTGGACAAAGCTGGTAATGGTGAAGGCATGCAAGGCTTCTGGGGTGAATGTTGCGGGATTTGAACACGAGCTGCTTGACATCATCTTAAGAATGGAGGAAAGAAGGCAGATTCAGCTAAAACACAAAAACTTATCAAATCCTGTTAAAAAACACAGTAAGAAGAAAGGGGAAACAGAAATTAACAAGCTGAAATGTGGGATCAATTATGAAAGGGTGAACAAAAGAGATAGGGGGAGGCACTACAAGGCTTTTTTCTGAATGAAGCTCAAAATCTTGAGCTGGAATGTGAATGGGTTGAATGATAACAATAAAAGGGGTTAAAAGCAGATGGTCTCATGGAGAATATTGAATAGTGGTGGAATAGATATACCATACATGGGAGTCCAGACTATATTCTAATTCAGAAATTGAGACTATTGAAGAAAGACAGTTCCTGCTGGAATAAGGAAGTCTTTGGCAAGGTTGAGTCGAGAAAGAGCAAAGTTTTAGATGAACTTTTAGTGTTGGAACAGGTTACAGAGAATAGGGTTCAAACTGTAGAGGAAAAAAGCAAAATGTTCGCTTTAAAATTAGAATTTGAGCAAATAGCAAAAGCTGAGGAGATTTCATGGAGGCAGAAGTCCAGGTGCCTATGGCTCAAAGAAGGAGATAGGAACACCAAATACTTTCAACGAATTGCGAACTCCCATGGAAGAAATAATTGCATTGACAGACTTATGGTTGATTCTGAGATTATTGAAAATAAGGAGCAGATAAAAGGGAAAATTCTGGATTTTTACCAACAACTATACACTGAGTCTGCACAGTGGAGACCCACAGCCAGTCTTGATGATCTGGAAAAAATATCAGAAGAAGACAAAGCATGGTTGGAAATTTCTTTTGAGGAGGAGGAGGTCCTTTCTACTATTAAAACATGCTCTCCAGATAAGGCTCCGAGGCCAGATGGTTACACAATGGCATTTTTCCAGAAAGCATAGTTGATCATTAAGGAAGAGGTGATGGCTGCCCTGAATTGCTTTCATCATAATTGTCACATGGTGAAGTCTTGCAATGCCTCTTTTTATAGCCTTAGTTCCCAAAAAGAAGGGAGCCATTGAACTCAAGGACTATAGACCAATCAGTTTGATTGGTAGTGTTTACAAAATAGCAGCCAAACTACTTGCATAAAGGCTCAAGAAAGTGGTCAGTGGTCTGGTTTCTGGACATCAGAATGCCTTTATAAAAGGCAGACAGATCACTGATGCAGCCCTCATTGCAAATGAAGTATTAGACTGGCAATTGAAGAATGGAAATCCTGGTATTTTATGCAAGCTAGATGTAGAAAAAGCCTTTGATAAGGTGAATTGGGCATATCTTCTAAATGTGCTTAGGAAGATGGGATTTGGTGACAGGTGGATTAAATGGATGAAGTTTTGCATTACCACAGTTAAATTCTCAGTACTTGTCAACAGAGGGCCATTGGGATTCTTTTCCCCTCGGAAGGGACTTAGACAGGGAGACCCTCTCTCTCCTTTCCTTTTTATTCTGGCCATGGAGGGCCTTAGTAAGATGTTGGACAAAGCGAAACAGCTACAATGGATTAGTGGCTTTCAAGTGGGGCTTAACACTGGCCCATCTCTCTCAGTATCTCATTTGCTTTATGCAGATGATACTCTGATCTTCTATGGGGCTGAAAGATTCCAAGTGCTATACCTTAACCTAACCTTGAATCTGTTTGAAGCTATTTCGGGTTTGCACATTAACATGGCAAAAAGC
Source organism: Nicotiana otophora (assembly GCA_000715115.1). Taxonomy (NCBI): domain Eukaryota; kingdom Viridiplantae; phylum Streptophyta; class Magnoliopsida; order Solanales; family Solanaceae; genus Nicotiana; species Nicotiana otophora. The sequence goes on along the minus strand of AWOL01S0013524.1, from coordinate 13,205 downwards.
ACTATCTACCCTATAAATGAAGTCAACAATGTGGAGAAACTAGCTGGAATTCTATGTTGTCATACTGCTACATTACCTACCATATACCTTGGTCTACCTCTTGCAGCAAAACATAACTCAATTGAGATATGGAATAGAGTCATTGAAAAATTTGAAAAGAAGCTAGCTTCATGGCAAAGGCAGTATCTTTCAATGGGAGGAAGGCAGACACTTATCAATAGTATGCTAGATAGCATCCCAACATACCTGATGTCCCTCATACTAATCCCCAACAAAATTTTAAAGCAGCTTGACAAGATCAGGAGAACATTCCTATGGGAAGGAGGCAGCAAAATTCATAAATTTCATCTAGCCAAGTGGTGAAAGGTCACCATGCCAAAGTATTTGGGTGGCCTAGGCATCAGAGATCTTTCCATCCACAACAAATGCATGCTGATGAAATGGCTATGGAGATACAATCAAGAGGAGAACTCACTATGGAAAGAGGTGGTCAAGGCCAAGCATGGGTCCGAGAATCATTGGTGTACTAAGCTGTCCAAAAGTCCATTTGGGGTCGGTCCATGGAAGAACATTAGGAAGCTTTGGAGTGAATTTTCAGGGAACTCCTACTTTAAATTGGGCAATGGCAATCACATAAAGTTCTGGAAAGATAAATGGTTTGAAGGATTCATCCTGATGTTTGACTTTCCTAGCCTTTATCGGATAGATCAGAAACAAGATTCCACTATTTCTCAAAATTGGCAAGACAATAGTTGGCACATTCTTTTCAAGAGGGATATGCAGGACTGGGAGGTTCCACAACTTCAAAATCTGCTGACAAAATTGGATGGCCTCTCAGTCAAAGAAAATACTTTTGACAATATAAGGTGGGGGAGTTCCAAGGATGGCCTTTACACCGTTAAAGCAGGCTACACTCACTTCTGCTCCACCAATGAAATCATTGATAGATGGCCTTGGAAATACATCCTAAAGACCAAGCTACCTACAAAAATCTCATGTTTCAGTTGGATAGCCCTAAATGAAGCATGCCTAACACAGGACAATCTCAGCAGAAGAAGTTTTCAATTGGCCAACAGATGTTATATGTGTTTGCAGCAGCCAGAATCCAACAGGCATCTCTTTCTTCACTGCCCATTTGCAGCAGATATCTGGTGTATGTTCTTTGCCATCTTTGGTTTAAGCTGGGTCATGCGTCAGAACATTAAGAATACCTATGAAAGCTGGTCTTCATGGAAAGTTGATATATCCATCAGTAAAGTATGGCAGATGATCCCTTCTTGTATTTTGTGGTGTGTTTGGACAGAAAGGAATCACAGATGTTTTGATGGGATATCAACTCCAATATACGCACTTAAGGCTTGATGTCTTATATGGTTATATAGTTGGCAGAATTTAGCTCCTGTCAATTGTCCTATTAATTTTTTGGACTTCGTCAGCTCTTTAGCTTTAGCCTAATTTTTGTCTATAGAGCTGACTATGTCTTTATGTATCTCTCTTTTGTACTTCTTGCATCTTCTTGATGCCTTTAATAAAATTCTCTTACTTCATAAAAAAAAAAAAAAAAATTGTATCCATGATGAGAAAACCACCACTTTAGGGTAAAAGCACGTAACCAACTCATTTCGAAATAGAAAACTCAGAATAAACAATTGAAACCTCTAGTTATGGTATTTCTCCTTGTTTATCTAGTCGTGCAATAGTGTACTTAATTTATAAATTTGAAAAGCCGCCGCAAGCTCCCAATGGAAGCAATTGAGTTAGTCACACATGATATTCAAACTTTCCAGCATTAGTTCATATTAAGAAAGCTGAGATTACAAAGAACTCAAGAGGAATGGAGAAATTCCAGCTACAAAAAGTCTTACCTCTAGCAGTTCCCTGGTTCAATGTATTCCCTAAATACAATATTTTCTTTAGTATTTCCTTCAATTTGAGAGAATATCGGACCTGCTACAAGCACTGAGTTATACTAAGATAAATAGGAAAAGCAAAGAAGAGAAATATAGAACCTAGAAAAGTACCTCTTCGCAAGCAGAGTTCACAGTGTTTAAGCTTTTTTTGAAGTCCTTGACCTGAGATAAAGCTAATCTCAGATCATACTGATGATACTTATTTCAAAAGATTACTAGATACAAACAAACCTGAGAGTTGAACTGGATCTTGAAGAGAAAAACTCTTAGTTTTGACTCTACTCGAGGCACCTTCATCAGCTCCAGAAAAAACTGAAAGACAAACAATATCAGACTTACCACCGATGCATTGGGATTCAGAAATATGGTATCATATTACCCTGAAAATCAGTTGTTCTTTTAATCTTAAAGAGCCAGCAAGGCAGGGAAAAGGCACCATAGTTACAAGAATGTTCTGAAAATTGATAATGGAACTTGCAAATCTATCATCAACAAAACCAACAGCACTCAAAAATATTCTACAGCTAGACGACAATAATATAACAGGGTACAAGTCACTATCATGAATATCTGACACGTGCCAGCCTCTCAAATTAGTTCTGAGACACTGAATATTAAAAATGACATCACTTCTCACCCCGGAATAGTACAGGGTATCGTGATAATCCGCACAGAAGCCAAATTTAGCTTGTGCTTCATTTGTTTGGTATGTTTCACAAATTTTGGTTCTTGTGGTGGTTCTTTAACATATCAGACAGAAACCACCTATTTGTTATTAAATATTAATAAAAGCATTACATAAAGTGGCACAGTGATAAACAGGTGATAATCGACAGAGAGGTACAAGGTTGAGACTAAGTAAAAAAGCAATTTTATTCCTTCTTTCTTCTCCTTTCTCTTCAGCATTGTTTAGAAACCTTTCTTTTGTTCTTCACATGGTCGAGGATGTTGCTACATTTTTCCAGATCAGCCAATCCATTTTCGCTTTCTTCCTTAGTTCTTTCCCTTCTTATCCAACTACTCATAATCGAGCCAACCAATTACATCAATGCTGTAAGACCTTTTCTCATCTTACACCCCCCATCCGCCTCTATTCTCCCTTCTATCTCCTCTTCGGCTCTTCCCCCACCACACACACAAAAAAAAGAAAAAAAAAAAATGTTTCATAGGAAAATATCCCCAAAGGAATATATATCTCCACAGCTACCATAAGATATCCCAAGTCTTCCAGACACTGGTGAAGATATTATTTTCGGGCACAGACAAGAAACAGCAGCACATTTTTGAGGCTAACCGCTGGAACCAATAATAGCTAAGATTCAAATTACAATTGACAGGATAAAATGTTCAGATTTTACAACCAGAAAATTGGAATTTCCTATCATCTATTTTCTGAATTTAAAATTCAGCTGTGAATTCTTTTGAAAAGAATCTAGTACAAGTGTTGCAGCAAAGTTGAAGCTAAAAATGTAAACATCAAGTCAAATTGAGGGAAAGGTTTTGCGTTACTTGTTTATTTATAGCTCAGCCAAAATTCGTTAAACTGGAATTCAGTTGCCACACTATATGGGTGAGAAGTGACCATACCAGTTGACTTTTTTTTCTTTTTTTTT
>AWOL01S0013520.1:33200-52035 GCA_000715115.1 Nicotiana otophora | reverse complement strand
GCAGAAGGCATAAAGGTGGATCCTAAGAAGATTGAGGCTGTTCAGAATTGGCCTAGACCTACTTCAGTTACAGAGATCCGGAGTTTCCTGGGTTTAGCAGGTTATTATCGTCGGTTCGTGGAAGGGTTTTTTTCTATAGCAAGCCCATTGACCAGATTGACACCCAGAAAGGTGTCCCATTCAGATGGCCAGACGACTGTGAGTTGAGCTTTCAGAAGCTCAAGACCGCTTTGACTACGGTGCTAGTGTTGGTATTACCCACAGGTTCAGGATTGTATACGGTATATTGTGACGCATCTCACATTGGGCTAGGTGTAGTATTAATGCAAGAGAAAACTTATCATGTTCATGACTAAACATTGGCAGTCATTGTTCATGCGCTGAAGTTTTGGAGGCATTACCTCTACGGTGTCTCGTGTGAGGTATTTACTGATCATCGTAGCCTTCAGTATCTGTTCAAACAAAAAGATCTTAATTTGAGGCAGAGAAGATGGTTGGAGTTGTTGAAAGACTATGATATCACCATTTTGTATCACCCCGGAAAGGCCAATGTGGTGGCTGATTCTTTGAGTAGAAAGGCTGTGAGTATGGGTAGTCTTGCGTATATTCCGGTTGGTGAGAGGCCATTAGCTGCAGATGTTTGGACTTTGTCTAATCAGTTCGTGAAGTTAGATGTTTTAGAACCCAGTCGGGTTCTAGCTTGCACAGTCACTCGGTCTTCTTTATATGAACGCATCAGAGAGAGACGGTATGATGATCCTCATTTACTTGTCCTTAAGGACACGATGCGGCACGGTAATGCCAAACAGGTTGTTATGGGGGAAGATGGGGTTCTGCGAATGCAGGGTCGTATTTGTGTGCCTAATGTGGATGGGCTTTGTTAATTAATTCTTGAAGAAGCACACAGCTCCAGGTATTCTATTCATCCAGTTACCGCCAAAATGTATCAAGATTTGTGGCAACATTATTGGTGGAGGAGAATGAAAAAGGATATAGTTGCATATGTAGCTCGGTGTCTGAATTGTCAGCAAGTTAAGTACGAGCATCAGAGACCTGGTGGTTTGCTTCAGAAGTTAGAAATTCCTGAGTGGAAGTGGGAGCGTATCACTATGGATTTTGTTGTTAGGCTCCCACGAACTCAGAGAAAATTTAACACAGTTCGGGTCATTGTGGATAGGTTGACCAAGTCAGCACATTTCATTCCAGTGGCAGTTACCTATTTTTCATAGAGGTTAGCTGAAATTTACATTCGTGAGATTGTCCGCCCTCACGGTGTGCCCGTGTCTATTATTTCAGATCTAGATACACAGTTTACCTCACATTTCTGGAGGGTTGTACAGCGTGAGTTAGGCACGCGGGTGGAGTTGAGTACAGCATTTCATCCATAGACAGACGGACAGTCAGAGCACACTATTCAAATATTGGAAGATATGCTCGCGCTTGTGTTATAGACTTTGGAGGTTCTTGGGATCATTTCTTGCCACTTGTGGAGATTGCTTATAGTAATAGCTACCAGTCAAGCATTCAGATGGCTTCATATGAGGCATTATATGGAAGGCGATGCCGATCGCCAGTTGGTTAGTTTGAACCGGGGGAGGCTCGGTTCTTGGGTATCGATTTGATACATGATGCCTTGGATAAGGTCAAGATTATTCAGGATCGACTTCTCACAGCTCAGTCTAGACAAAAGAGTTATGCCGACTGAAAAGTTTGTGATATTGCATTCATGGTTGGAGAAAGAATATTGCTCCAGGTTTCACCTATGAAAGGTGTAATGAGGTTCGGGAAGAAGGGCAAGTTGAGCCCTAGGTATATCGGACCCTTTGAAATTCTTGAAAGGGTGGGTGAAGTAGCCTACAGGCTTGCATTACCACCTAATTTATCAGCGATTCATCCAGTGTTCCATGTTTCTATGCTCCGGAAATATCATGGTGATCCGTCCCATGTGTTAGATTTCAGCTCGGTCCAATTGGACAAGGATTTGACTTACGAGGAGGAGCCGGTGCCAATTCTAGCCCGGCAAGTTCGCCAGTTGATATCAAAGAGTTACCCTTCAGTTCGACTATATTGGATAGGTCAGCCTATTGAGGCAGCTACTTGGGAGTCCGAGTTCGATATGCGTAGTAGATATCCCCACCTTTTTACTAGCCCAGATACTTTTCTATGTCCGTTCGAGGACGAACGGTTATTTTACAGGTAGAGAATATGATGAACCAAAAGGTCATCTTATGTTTTAGAACTCAAACCTGCGCTCTTAAGCCTTAAAAATATCATTTTTACCCTCCTCGATTTGCGTGTGCAGTCCGGGCAGGTTTCCGAAAAGCTTTTATGTTAAAAATTGATGAAAATAAGAATTTATGCCTTAAAAGTTAATTTTAGTTGACTTTGGTCAACAATTTTGGTAAACGAGCCCGGATCCATGTTTTGACGGTCCCGATGGGTTTGTATCGAATTATGGGACCTGGGCGTATGCCCGGAATCGAATTCGGAGGTCCCTAGCTCAAGTTATGAATTATTTATAAAAATTAATTATTTTTAAGAATTGATTGATATTTGGCATTGTTAGTATCGGGTCCTTATTTTGGTTCTGGAGCTCGTACAAGTTCATTATGATATTTAAGACTTGTCTGTGAAATTTGGTGAGAAACGGAGTTGATTTGACGTAATTCAGATGTCTAGTTGAGAAAATATGAATTTTAAAGTGTTATTGAGAATTTCATTTGATTTGGTGCTAAATTCGTAGTTTCAGGAGTTATTTTGGTGATTTGATCGCGCGAGCAAGTTTGTATGATATTTTTAGACTTGTGTGCATGTTCGGTTTGGAGCCCCAAGGGCTCGGGTGAGTTTCGGATAGGCCACGGGATCTTTTGAACTTAGAAACTTTTGCTGGTATAACTGAACCTGTTGCAAGCCTCTAATCTCGCAATTGCGAGATCAGGCTTCGAAAATACGAAATAAGCAGGCCTGGCAATTGCAAGGTATCTATCACAATTGCGAAGAAGGCCTGTGCCAGCATGTTCTCGCAATTGCGAGATTTTCTTTGCAATTGCGATGGGAGTCTGGGAAGGGCAGGTTCGCAAATGCGAACATCTACTCGCATTTGCGAGGTTCAGTGGTCGCAAATGCGACACTTTCCTCGCATTTGCGAAGGCATCGGGATTGTGAAGGGCATCCCAATTGCGAGTGTTCTTTCGCATTTGCAAGCTTCGCATTTGTAAAGCTCAGGTCGCAATTGCGACACCTGCAGCCGAGTAAAAGGAACTTAGACGGGATGTTTCATCCATGTTTTCATATTTTCAAAACTCTAAACCTTAAGAGGCAATTTGCCAAAGACCAAATCTTCCCCAAATCATAGGTAAGTGATTCCTAACTCTTTTCTTTCAATCTTTTACATCTTATAACAAGATTTCAACCTAGAATCTAGAATTGTTATGGTGAAATTAGGATTTTTGGATTGAACTTAGGAATTTCGAAATTTGAGGATTTAGACCTCAATTTGAGGTCGGATTCCAAAACTAATTACATATTCGGGGTCGGAGGTGAATGGGTAAAAGGATTTTGGTTCGAACCTCGGGTTTTGACCAAGCGGGTGCGGGGTTGAGTTTTTCGACTTTTTGGAGGAAAATTTGGGAAAATTTAACTTACGCAATATAATTGATTCCTTTAGCAATATTTGATATTATTGAGTCATTTTTGAATAGATACGAGTGGTTTGGAGGTGAATTCCAAAGGAAAAGCTGTGATTGAGAAATAAGTGGCCTTCGGAGCAAGGTAAGTGTTGTGTCTAACCCTGACTTGAGGGAATTAGGAACCTTAGATTACTTGCTAAGTGAAATTCATGTGAGCGGCATATATGTGAGGTGCCGAGTACTTATGCGCCGCCAATTTACCTGTTTTTTCATGTTTCTCAGTTTTTCTTATATTGTCTCATTCCTATGCCTAACTGCTATGTGTTATACTAGTGTTGTTCAATTTATCGTTCTTATCATGTTTACGGATTTTTTGGTGATAATTGAGTTTTTATTTCAAAGTTGAGATTGATGTTATGGAACCAAATGTTGAAGTAAGGTTTGTACTTGTTATTCTATCTCCCTGTTGTTATTTATGCATTACATTATGGTAAGGGAGAATGTTAATGCATGAAGGGTGATGTTGTGCCATATTGTGAGTGTTAATGCACGAAGGGTGATGTCGTACCACAATGTGAGTGTTAATGCACGAAGGGTGATGCCGTGCCATATTATGAGTGTCAATGCACGAAGGGTGATATCGTGCCATGATAAGAGAGTTAATGCACGAAGGGTGATGTCGTGCCATTTTTATTCATTTTATGGTGAGATTGAGAGTAAAAGCACGAAGGGTGATGCCGTGCATTTTTCTTTACTGTATTCACTATTCATGTTGATTCATGGTATATTGGTTGCTCTGGTGATCATTTTGTTGTATTGCTTTATCTTGTATTCCCCTCAGTATGTTTTCCTCCCGGCATTTCCTGTTTAGTTCTTCATTTCTGTGATTTGTATATACATTGTTAAATTGTACAGGTTGATTTGTAGGTGCCTTGCCTTAGCCTCGTCACTACTTCGTCGAGGTTATGCTCGACACTTACCAGTATATGGGGTCGGTTGTACTAATACTGCACTTTGCACTTTCTATGTAGATTTTGATACCAGCTCGGGTTTATCGAGATATTTTGTTATTGGTCCACGGTCTGGAGACTCAAGGTAGATCTGTCGGCGTTCACAGACCTTGATGTCCCTGTCTATCTTTTTTTGTTCTACTGTTTCTTTCATATAGACAATTGTATTTCTTTCATACTATTACTTGTAGTAAATTCTAGAATGCTTGTGAATTGTGACTCCAGATCCGGGTGGTAGTAATTAATACAGTTTTATGATATTCCGCACTTATTATATTTTATCTTAGTTAATTATAGTTAATTACTGAATGGAAATAAGGAATTGGTTTAATGATTCTCTAACGTTGGTTTGACTAGCAAGTGAAATATTAGGCGCCATCACAGTCCCGTCGGTGGGAAATTTTGGGTCGTGACACTTCATCTGCTGGACGTGGTACTACCCGAGGTAGCGGTCAAGTTGGGGTTCATCAAACTAGAAGACATGCTACTCCTCAACCTGAAGTTTGGAAGATGGGTCAACCCCAAGCTGCTATGCCAGATCAAGTGCAAGAACAGGGGGTTCAGGACGCTTCATTACCAGTGCCAACTGTTATACCTACTGTTGCCTTACCTGCAGACTCAATGGCAAGGTTATTGAATGTGTTAGAGTCATTGGTGCTTACTCAGGGTGGAAGTTCAGCTCCTCAGGCTACTTTACATACACAAGCACCTGCACAGACTCAGACTTTCGGGAATAAGGAAGTATCCCTACAAGAGTTCCTGAAATTGAAATCATCAAAATTCACAGGTTCTGATTATTCTACAGATCCTCAAAGTTTCTTGGATGGGACACTCAAGGCATTACATGCTCTAGGATGTTCTAGTGAGAGAGACGTGGAGCTCGCAGCATACAAACTAGAGGATATGGCCAACACATGGTATGAAACTGTGTTGCTGGGAAGGCCAGCAGGAGCAACACCACTGACATGGGACGAGTTCACTAAGTTATTCATGAATCATTTTCTTCTAGACAGCCTGATGCAAAAATATGCTAGAAACTTTGAGAGATTGGTTCAGACTCCAGATATGGATGTGTCAACATATAACACCAAGTTTTGTAAGTTGGCAAGATATGCTCCTTACTTAGTGCCTACCAAAGAAGCTCGAGTTCAAAGGTTTGTTGATGGATTGGTTGGTCATCTATACACTGCAGTAGCCCCACAGATGAAGACTTTATCCTACTCTGATGCTATCGACCTTTCTGTAAAGATTGAAACCAAGGGACGTGATGAGTGTGCAGCTAGTGATTTATGTAAGAAGGCCAAGATATGGGGGTCTTTCAGTGGCGGTTTTAGTAAAAATCGAAGAGCAGGAAATCAGGGACAACAACAACAGGGTTCTCAGATAGGGACACACCTGTCTTTACAATCCACATATAGACCACATTACAGATAGGGTACTAGGGGACCATCATCATTTGGACATCGTAATTCTGGGCAGATATATGCCACTACTTCAGTCTGCCAGACCTATGGTAGATCACATTTGTGCCAATGTCGTGTTCTAACTTGAGAGTGATTTCGGTGTGGCCAGTTGGGACATCACTTGAGGGATTTCCCTCAGCCTTTCGAGAAATTTCAACCAGGCTTCTATTCAGTCAGCAGCACCTACTCAGACTACTCGTAATACTTCAGATGCTACAGGTACAGGAAATAGAGGTCGAGGTGCTGGAGACCGTGCTACTATGAATCAAGGACAAGGGAATGTTGGTAGAGGTCAGGCAAGAGTTTTTGCATTTACTAGACATGATGCTCAGGCCTCGAATGCTGTGGTCACAGGTATTCTTTCTGTATGTTCATTTGATGCACTTGCATTGATTGATCCGGGATCAACTCACTCTTATGTGTCCTCGTACTTTGCTTTGAGGTTTAATAGACAACCTGAGCTATTGAATGATCCTTTTCTAGTTGCCACCCCTGTTAGGGAGTCTTTATTAGCTGAATATATGTACTGTGCTTGTCAGATTCAGATTGAGGGTAGAGATACTCTAACTGACCTTATTGTACTTGATATGATTGACTTTGACATGCTGCTGGGAATGGATTGGTTATCTTCTTGCTATGCTATCGTCGGTTGTCATGCAAAAATAGTTAAGCTTGAGATACCAAACGAACCCAGTTCTATTCTAAGAGGGAGTCAGGTTCCAGAGATTTACAAAGTTGTATCTTTTATGAAGGCTCAACTACTTCTAAAGAAAGGTTGCTTGGGTCTCTTAGCTATTGTAAATGACACAAGAAAGGAAACAGTCAGTATAGAAAATGTACCAGTAGTGAGAGAATTTACTTATGTATTTCTTGAGGATTTACCAGGATTGCCTCCAGTACGAGAAATAGATTTTGGTATTGATTTGCCACCTGACACACAACCCATATCAATACCTCTATATCGGATGACACTAGCAGAGTTGAAGGAGCTAAAACAACAACTGCAGGATTTGTTAGATAAGGGTTTTATCATACCTAGTATATCTCCATGGGGTGTACCAATACTGTTCGTAAAGAAGAAAGATGGATCCCTGAGAATGTGTATTTACTACAGGCAGTTGAACAAGATAAAAATACGCAATAAATATCCTTTGCCTCGTATAGACGACATGTTTGATCAGTTACAAGGAGCTGCCCACTTTTCAAAGATTGACCTCCGTTCTGGTTATCATCAACTTAGAATCAAAGATGAAGATATTTCTAAGTCTGCTTTCAGAACTCGATACGGGCACTATGAGTTTCTTGTGATACCTTTGGGACGGACTAATGCTCCGGCTGCATTCATGGATTTAATTAATAGGGTATTCAAGTCATTTCTGGATAGATTTATAATAGTATTTATTGATGATATCCTGATATATTCTCGTAGTCAAGGAGAACACGAGAATCATCCCAGGACTGTATTACAGACATTGCGAGAACATTGTCTTTATGCTAAGTTCTCAAAGTGTGAATTTTGGCTAGACTCGGTAGCATTTTTGGGGCATGTTGTATCCAAAGATGGAATTATGGTAGATCCTAAGAAGACAAAAGCTGTACAGAAATGGCCCAGACCTACTTCTCCTATAGAGATTCGTAGCTTTTTAGGCTTGGCAGGCTATTACAGGCGTTTTGTGCAGGATTTCTCCAAAATAGCAATGCCACTAACTATGCTAACACAAAAAAATACAAGGTTTCAGTGGAAGGAAGAATGTGAGCAGATCTTTCTAAAACTCAAAACGTGTCTGAAAACCGCACCCATATTAGCCTTACCATCGGGTTATGGAGGATTTACAGTATTTTGTGACGCCTTGAGGGTGGGATTAGGATGTTTTCTCATGCAAAATGGTCGCGTTATAGCTTATGCTTCGAGACAATTGAAAAAGCACGAGCAAAACTATCCTACACATGATTTGGAGACGGCTGTAGTGGTATTTGCTCTAAAATTTTGGAGGTATTACCTATACGGCGAAACTTGTGAGATTTATATTGACCATAAAAGTCTGAAGTATATCTTTCAGCAAAGAGATCTATATCTTTGGCAACGTCGGTGGATGGAACTACTTAAGGACTATGACTATTCTATTTTGTATCATCTTGGAAAATCGAATATGGTAGTTGATGCATTGAGTAGAAAATCTATGGGGAGTTTGGCACATATAGCTCCTACAAAGAGACTTTTGGCCAAAGATATTCAGAGACTAGAATGTGCGGGTATTAGATTTAGTGTCGGAGATTCAAAGGCATTGTTGGCTCGTGCTCATGCTCAGTCTTCATTAGTTGAGCGCATTAAGGCCACACAATATGAGGATGAGCAATTTTGCAAATACAAAAATGAGGCCTTAGTTGGTAAAAGCAAGGATATGATTGTTGAAAGTGATGGTGTTCTTCGAATGGGTGACAGGCTATGTGTCGCAGACGTAGATGGGTTGAGGCATGCTATTCTTAAAGAAGCTCACAACCCTAGATACACTATATATCCTAGATCCACAAAAATGTATCATGACCTAAAGCAATTTTATTGGTGGGAAGGTATGAAGAAAGATGTTGCTAACTTTGTTTCTAGTTGTTTGACTTGTCAGCAGGTCAAGGCTGAGCTTCATCGACCCGCAGGACTGTTACAACAAATGGAGATTCCAGAGTGAAAATGGGAAAGAATTACTATAGATTTTGTCACCGGTCTACCACGAACCCTTAGAGGTTATGACTCGGTATGGATAATTGTAGATCGATTGACAAAATCAACACACTTTTTGCCAATGAAGACTATATATAATAGAGTAAGATATGCATAGATATTTATGAACGAAATTGTCCGGCTTCACAGAGTTCCAGCATCCATCATCTCTGATAGAGGATCACAGTTCACTTAACGCTTTTGGAAATCTTTTCAAGAAGAATTGGATACGCGAGTAGATCTTAGTACTGCATTTCACCCATAGACAGATGACCAGTCTGAACGTACTATACAGATCTTGGAGGATATGTTGAGAGCTTGCATTCTTGAGTTTGGAGGTAGTTGGGATGCTTATCTACCTTTAGCTGAATTTGCTTACAATAATAGCTTCCAGTCAAGTATTCAAATGGCACTGTACAAAGCACTGTATGGTAGAAGATGTCGTTCTCCAATCGGATGGTTTGAAGCTGGTGAGATTAACGTATTGGGACCCGACTTAGTACAAGAAGCTATGGACAAGGTCCAATTGATCAGACAGAGATTGCTTACAGCTCAAAGCACAAAAATCTTATGTGAATAAGAGAATAATAGACTTAGTGCTCGCAACTGGAAACAAAGTAGTCCTACGAGTCTCTCCTATGAAGGGTGTGATGCGATTTGGGAAAAGAGGCAAGTTGAGCCCCAAATTTGTAGGACCGTATGAGATACTAGACCGAGTGGGAGCTGTGGCTTATCGTTTGGAACTTTCTCCTGAGTTGTCTTTTATTCATCCAGTATTTCATGTCTCTATGCTTAGAAAATGTATATCGGACTCCTCTCATGTGCTTGAAGCACCGACTATACTGCTTGATGAGAAGTTGTCTTACGAGGAAGAGCCGATGGCAATTGTTGATAGACAAGTAAGAAAGCTACGGTCAAAGGAAATTATGTTCATGATAGTCATATGGAGAAACCATACAGTTGAAGAAGCTACATGGGAAGTAGAATATGTTATGCGAGTCAAGTATTCTTATTTATTTCAGTCTACAGGTACGTACTTGAGTTACATTCGGAGACCGAATTTCATAAGGTGGGGAGGATGTAATACCCCAAACATATGGGATATTTAGTGAATAATTTAAGTTTAAAAAAAAAATAACTAACTAATAAAACAAAACAAAAAAAGGAAAAGGGGATAATGAATTGAAAGAAAAGGGTCGAAGCCCATTAGAACATATCTGCCAATTGAAAAGGGGTAGGGGAAGGGGAACGAAGCAAAAGCTTCAGAGAAACAAAAAACCAAAATAACCGAGCAGAGAAGGAAAGAAAGAAAAGAGAAAAAGAGGAGGAAGAAGTTGATGCAGTGCGTTGGAACCATAACTATAACTGTTGAGGAATCTTAAGCACTAATTGTGTCTTACGGGTATTACTTGAGCTTCTTCTTCTGGTAGATTTTAATTTCGATTCTCATGATTGGAAGATTCTAGAGTAATAGAAATTACACTAGTTCATTCACACAATTGAGAATTTTCTTTCTAAAGAATCAATAGAACTTTATGAAATTGGATTAATAAATTATATGAATAGGTTGGAGTTGATAGATTAGTAATTACTCATATGTGGGTAAATATAATTCGGTGAATTAAGAGTCAAATATGAAACCTCGAGGGTTGGGTATTCTAAATTAGCTATGAATTAGCCTAAACAAGGAAATTAACATGAGATCGATATTATGTAATTATAGATTGATTGGATGAATTTGTATGAATTACTCGAGATGAAGTATTTGGTATTTCGGCACGAGTACTGTGAGTAGTAATCTTACCGCAATTTGTATTTTTATAACTTGCATGATTTACGCATGATTTTAATATGAATATGTTATCGATTATTATGAGTTGCATGTGGGATAAGTCTTTTACTCGATATGATACTGAAATAGTTATTTGAGATGATTACCGTTGTTTTAAATATTCTTGTTGTCACTAGATATGTTTTACCGTTACTTGAATTTACGGTTATTGAAATGAAATTACATGATTTTATAAGAACTGAAATGCCCTAGATTTTTTTAAAATACTTTCCTATGAGTATACACGGATTACAGAGACAAGTATAAATGAGAGTAGATTTTGAAGGATCCCGTAGCTAACGGTTGGTTCGTTAGACCTGGTGCACCTTGTAATTACCGATTACCATTAAAACTCTCGCTAGTGGGAAGATAGAACTAGCATACCGTTACTGATTTCCATCGAGTAGGGACTACCATTATATTTGACTTCTTGCGAAGAAGTCCATAGTTATACCGATTATATGATTCATTCATTGAAACCTCCCAAACATGAATATTGATATTACACAATATTTACCGAGTTTATTACCGAATTGTCAATTGATTTATAGTACATGAAAAACATGATGAGACTGATTATTGTTTATTGTTCTGAAATGGCATTCTTATGATATTTTCTGTTTAATATATATGCTAGCATATTTTCTGACTTGTCCCCAATAAACACGGTTGTGGTTAAGTGTTATTACTCACTGAGCTAGCGACTCATTCCCCGCTAATTGTTTTTACAGAGACAGCAGTTAACGCGAGTGAGGATTTCGTTAATTAGAGCGCACAAGTTGATAGTTCTTGGTGAGACTCACACTTGTTCGCGTGGGCGGATATTTTTTTTATTGTTATGGTCTTTTCTTTGAACTCTTAGAATCATTTCATAGTCATTCTTTTAGTGTCTTGAGTATTCTTTTGTTATTATAGACTTATGTTGAGTATCGCTCGTTCTTATCAAAGTTGGAGATAAAGTAGTATTTCTAGTTGTTAGTGGGTGGACGATTAATGGTAGATATTTATTTTGGTTAATTGATAAAGTCATTGTCGTTTGAATTGATATTAGGATGTTTGTTGTTGATTTGAGACAGGGAAGTTTTTGGGATAGTCCAAAAATAGGGAAAACTTTATCCGATTTTCTGTAAAATACCAATGAGGCTTACTTGAGGGCACTTGCTCCTAAGTGTCGGTCATGATCCTGAATTGAGTCGTGACATCTCCCTTTATCCTTTTAGCTTTAGTCAGTCGAGTAGCTTATTCGAACGTTCTGAACTCATTCCTGCCTTTGCAATACCAACGCTTACTTCATTTCAGGCCATGTTATTCAGTCTTATGGAACTAAACTCTTAGATGCAGCATGCTACCGCCTCCATCCATCGGCACATCCGCCCTAGATGCACGCTTAGTCGCATTGTTCACATTAGGAGCCGCGAGGTGCTGTCATATCAAGCCCAAGGTTCGTTCTACTGCTGTAAAATTTCTGCCATTTACACGTCTTGGTGGGGGTCTTCTTGCAACGATCTTCGTTTCTTCAGGAATGGTGGCGGCCAATTGGTGTTATGAACTTATAAAATCTGATGATCGAGTCGATTCCATAGTTATAAGTTCATTCCATACCGGACCAGGCCGGAATAGGATTAAAGTTTTTTCCTAAATTAGCCGGCCCACACTTCGGCTATTAATAATGGGATAAGACCTTTTCTCCACTTTAGAAAGAAAAAAAAAGGAAAGAACAACATTTTCAGCACATTTATGCAAAAAAGTCAACTTTTATGAATTAGAAAAATGAGGGGATAAAAAATTCCGTAAATTTTCTTATTCACAATGGTTGTATCCAGACACCAGGCAGACTGAAAATAAGGCCACATCTCTTTTAATATAAGATGTTTGTTTAATTTATTTTTTCTCGTAGAAGTGTAGAGTATATTGCCCTTTCCGAATTGGGAATGAATTACTGATTTGAGAATTAAACTAACTCAGGCTTTTATTTTGTGAGCATGCATGTCATTTTATCTTGAGGAACTTTAATTGGTGCATTGCTACTTAATTTAAAGTATTGGGTGTGATTCATAAAATTAAAGAACTTGTCAGTATGTGTATAACCGCGTATCGAAAGACTAGTATGTGTATAACCATAAAATTAATATATATTTTATGCATACCGACTAAATAGTAAACAGTAAATTCGATCAGCTATTCGTGTGTATATATATATATATATATATATATATATATATATATATATATATATATATATATATATATATATATAAAAGTTGCCTACGAAAATTGGCCCATGTACATTGGGCTTTTGGAAGAAGAAAGTTTAAGTGTTAACATACATAACAATCAAAAAATTAATTTTATGTGCCCAAAATTAGATGTTAAAATTTAGAAATTTCAAAAATATTATAGAATTATTAACTAAGTAGTTTATACATTCTAACTCCTGAATTTCCTACATCATTTCTACTTTTTTTCTTTTCTATTGATTGGAAGAGAATCGCAACTTGAAATTCTTTCGCAGGATGTATTATTGCAAAACTTAATCCTTTAAAACCAAAAAAGGAAAGAAGTTTACTAATGCTTTACGTTTAAACTTTAAACACCAACAAACAAAATCAAGTTACGCAGATAAAGTAAATTTTAGGATTTAACAATTGTCGGATCCTTTACCACGTCGATAAAAGTCTCATCATTCGTCTACCTCTTTTTTAAAAAATTATATTACAAGTAATAATATATATAGAGGCGGACCCATAATTTGAATTTTATAAATTTCTATAACGAATCTAATTAATATATAATAATAATCGAATTACCGGTCAAATATTCATAAATATTAGTAAGTGAATTTGTTGGCCAAAAATTAGTATATAGGTTCCTGTAAAACCATATGTTATACTCTAGATCCGCCTCCAAATGTATGCAACATTTCACATAAATGGTATCGGCTTATTTTCACAATCACATTTATTTTAAATAATGAGATGTGAGATAACCATTAAAAGTTGTGATGAGGTGTTAAGTATCCCTTCATCATTAATTAGAGATGAGTCCAAATTTTGAGAATAAAATCGTTTTTGATAGAGTACGTTTTGTCCTCAAAATAAGACTTAGATTTGAGATACCGGGTGTAAAACCCCCAAAAACTAATTTGGGGTCTTTTAGCGAAAATTGTGTTTCAAGATCTTTATATAAAGAAGATACATAAAAATAAAAAGTGTCGTCTAAGGTTTCTTTCTTATTACATCTTGTTTATTTTAATCTTGAGATTTTGGAATGTTCTTTTGTTTGCCGCATAAGTGAACTGTTTTTGATAACAAAATTATAGCTTCGACTTATTTTCCTCTTATTTGAGCAATTTCATGATATAGAGTACGGTAATAATTTCTTCTTGGTTTAATACCAGCTCAAATTCGAATATCTTATTAAAACTGGTAAGATAATTTATTAGGAAAAATAAATCAAATGAAGTGACTAAAATATATATTTTAGAAAAATAGGACCAATTTCTGTAATCATAGATTTCAACAACATATGCGCCGTTTACCTAATAAAGTCAAAAAAATGAATCATTAGATATAATTATTTGTGTGTCCGTTTAGTGACCATCACTATAACTAATGTTTCCAAGTGTCTCACGCTCTTTGCCTAAAGTTTAAAAAGTACCCATCAATTTCACACTATTTGGTTTTCAAAATTACATCATATCATTTGTGCCCAACCCCATTTGAAAAAAGCAGCTATCTTAAAGCATAAAGTATTTCTCGTTCACGTAAAATTCGCGAAAAAGGCGGCACTTTAAAAGAATGCAATATAAACAGTCTATCCTAATGCAAGCGTTACTGGCTAATTCGTTGATCGAACCGCGACACGAAGTTCCTTACCTTAGCTGAATCTCGTTGGTGCCACCTAACGGTAGGTAGGCGGCAGATGTGTAACTTTTGAAGTTGTCGTTCATGCACTTGTCCCGTAACATATAGATCATATAAAGACAAATTTATCGTGTCCAACCCAAATGTAAGGAACAAAAGTAAAAATAAAAAGCACAACATTAATGTCAAATTGTCACATAATTTCACATTGCTTACTAAAAGAAGGGACATTGAAGTAATTTCACAGAATGTAGCCTCTATAAAAATCACACTTCAAAAAATTCCAAGTACTATAACTCAAGAAAAAATGTATCCAAAACTTCTTGTTTTGGTACTCACTAACTTCTACATTATTTGCTTACTAGCCTTGGCCTCTGACCCTGACCCTGTCCAAGATTTTTGCGTACCTAACACAAGAAAATCAAGGTTCAATTTTTCACCATGCAAAAATTCTAAGTTACTAACACCTGATGATTTTATATTTTCCGGCGTAAAATCGCCGGGAAATTTCTCCGATACCGGACTCGCGGCCGTGTCGGTAAACCCCTTAATATTTCCAGGACTCAACACGTTAGGAATGTCATTTGTACGTGCTGATTTGAAGATTGGTGGTATAAATCCTCCTCATTTTCACCCTAGAGCTACAGAAATTGCTTACATTTTACGTGGTAAAGTTTATTCAGGTTTTGTCGATTCGAATAATCGAGTTTTTTCTAAGGTGATTGAACAAGGAGAGGTCATGGTTTTTCCTAGAGGACTAGTACATTTTCAGATGAACGTTGGAGAAATTCCGGCGACGATTTTCGGGTGTTTTAACAGCCAAAATCCAGGCAATATGAAAATTCCAGCAACTATTTTTGGTTCTGGAATTAATGATGAGCTTTTGGAGAAGGTTTTTGGATTAAGTCTTAAGCAAATTGCTGCAATTAGAAGGAAGTTTTTTCCTAAAAAGACAAGGTAAAGTGTGAAGGGCTTTATTGGTCTTCTTTGTATATTAAGTAGAAAATTGTTTAAGCAGTTGGTTGAGCGACTATTTAGATTAATTCTTCTAATAATTACTCGGGATCTCTATTGAATATAGAGTTTCCTGAGAATTGGTTGAGATGAAGGATAAGTTTCCCTTTTTGTTATTTTTGTAATTTGTTTTCGATTACCCTTTTTTTTTTGGCTTATGAATTATTTTTGTTTGTTATTGTCCTTAAAAAGAACTGTAGTGAAATGATTTATGACATATTCTTTGTGTTAGTACTTTACAACTAGGTCTTTCTGCAATATTCATAGTTTAGAACATTTTTCTCAGTTTCTTCGTATCTTATTTTTCGATTTTTATTATTGTCAAGGTTGTGAGTTCGAGTCACCCCAAGAGCAAGGTGGGGAGTTCTTGGAGGGAAGGATGCCGAGGGTCATTTGAAAACAGCCTCTCTACCCCAAGGTAGGGGTAAGGTCTGCGTACACACTACACTCCCCAGACCCCACTAGTGGAATTATACTGGGTTGTTGTTGTTGTTGTTGTTACCCTTGCTTCGGTTGACTTATTGCTTTGCTATTTGTACTTATTGCTTTGTTATTTGTTATTGTTACTGTTCTTGTTTTTATTAGCCTCAACATGGCTGGCTTCGAATTTCTTGTAGAAACGTCTTCTTCACTACTGTCTTTCTTTTTCAAAACTGTTGAGAAATGCTTTTCTTGAGTNGTGGGTTGCTCTGATGGTAAGCACCCTCCACTTCCAACCAAGAGGTTGTGAGTTCGAGTCACCCCAAGAGCAAGGTGGGGAGTTCTTGGAGGGAAGGATGCCGAGGGTCATTTGAAAACAGCCTCTCTACCCCAAGGTAGGGGTAAGGTCTGCGTACACACTACACTCCCCAGACCCCACTAGTGGAATTATACTGGGTTGTTGTTGTTGTTGTTGTTACCCTTGCTTCGGTTGACTTATTGCTTTGCTATTTGTACTTATTGCTTTGTTATTTGTTATTGTTACTGTTCTTGTTTTTATTAGCCTCAACATGGCTGGCTTCGAATTTCTTGTAGAAACGTCTTCTTCACTACTGTCTTTCTTTTTCAAAACTGTTGAGAAATGCTTTTCTTGAGTCAAATTTCTTGTAGAAACGTCTTCTTCACTACTGCTTTTCTTTTTCAAAACTGTTGAGAAATGCTTTTCTTGAATCGAGTTTCTTCTAGAAACAACCTCTTTACCTTACCTTTACGAAGTAGGGGTAAAACCTGCGTACACTATATCCTCCCTAGACCCCACACTATACTGGTTTTTTTTGTTGTTGTTATTCTCTTTTCTTGAAGCTTAGATACTTCTGCAAATTATTTGTAAAGAAAATATATGCAAGTCATTTTATTTCTTCTAATCAACACTACTTATTTCTTCAAGACATGCCACATCACCATTCTCCATATAAAAGCATATTTATTCACAGTAACAAAAAATTTACACTATCAGTGTAATATAACGGTTGAAGGGGAGCTTTGGAGCAACGGTCAAGTTGTCTCCGTTTGACCTATAAGTCACGGGTTCGAACCATGAAATCAGCCACCGATGCTTGCATCAGGATATACTGCTATAATACATTCTCTTGGGGTGCGGCCCTCCCTCGAAACTTGCATGAACGCAGAATACTTTGTTCTGACTTTAACTGTAATATAACTGCTATAATAAGTTATTACTTTATCTGAATTATTTATAATACTTGTTATGAAATGCAGTATATTGTGACACCATGTTTTTCCCCACATCCCATCAAGAGTAGGGAAACATATGAAAGGCAAAAGATGATTAATATCACTATCACTGATTACAAAGGAGCAAACAATGGTAATACAAAATATATTCTAAGTCAAAACTTTGACATCAATATATGAAACTGAAATGAACGATAAAGCACAAGATATATAGGCAAATAAGACACATCATGACGGGCAGGATGAAACCTCGCGCAACAATAAGAATGATCAGTCTACCCGGTTAAAAGCGCCTTGATGATTTTGACTCCCATTCCGTCAAGCATTGGGACTAAGTGACCAGAACCTGGAATTTCATGATATTTGATCCACGGTAACTGCTGTGCGATATACCTTTGTAGTATGACAGGTGAGAGCTTATCCTCGTCGCCTTGCCACAAGTGAACAGAACCTTCATTGTTAGGAAATGGGTTCTCAATATCCATCGGGTCGAATTCCCATGTTCCGAAGCTAATCATCAAGTCTCGGTGGAGGGACTCGTATTCTCCTTGTTGTCTTATCTGGGACTGAAGTGTCACCGGACAATGAGTAACAGAAATAGTGGAATTTAAGAGAGTAGTTTGATAAGCGCAAAGAGAATGAAAACTCTACAAAACCACAAGGAGAGAGACCAGAACAAAGCAAATTACAAAAATGTACACATGTTTGGCTATTTAGCCTAATCTCAATCAGTTTCTGCACTTGACAGCATAGTATAGAAAACGAGAACCAAACATGAGAAAATGCGCAAAAATAAGCAACTTACCGCTTGGACTTTAATTTTCTATAACAACTAATTTTCATAATCTGGAAAGTTCATACAACAATAGGCCACAACTAGAATGGACTATGATTTGAAAATGGCTAATGCTCAAACATTGTGGTACAATCATGTAATAATCCTTCACCATTAGTACCAAGCACAAGCTAATGAAATGGCATCCCAACAATGTTACCAGCCAAAATGGTGTTCTCTGTTGCATAGTGTGTCATCATCCTTTTGCATGATTTCCCTTCTGCAGAGAGTCACCCTAAGGCCCATTATCCTATACACCACATAATCCTACACAACAAACATGTTCTTCTATCGCGATGGTTTTAAGGCAAACTCGTGTGTACCTTGACTAATTCATTGGATACCTGCTACCTCCAATCGACACATGCCCCAGGTAACTCTATCCACTCAGATGAGAAAAAATCACCTAGAGTTTATTTTTGATTGGATTTCACCCACTTCTCCATACAGAGAAAAGACCCAAAATAGTCCAGTATCTTTGGACTTTAACTCAAATTAGTCCTATTTCTTTCGCATGGAGCACTAATAGTCCATATTCTTTAATAAAGTGGCACACTTTTAGTCTACATGTTTGATGAAAAAAAATATTTTTCGAAAAATATTTTTCGATTTTCTCATGTTTGGTTGGCTTAAACAACAACAACAACAACAACAACAACCCAGTAGAATCCCATTAATGGGGTCTGGGGAGGGTAGTATGTACGCAGACCTTACCCCTACCCCGAAGGAGTAGAGAGGCTGTTTCCGAAAGACCCTCGGCTTAAAAAATAATAATAATAATAATAATAATAATAAAAAAA